>APFE030711127.1:33708-101265 GCA_000404065.3 Pinus taeda
GGGATTCCAGCCACTATGCCCCATTGATGTGGCCATGCCACTTGCAGCTACTCACATGAATTCAGCTCATGTCCAGTCTGAAACAGATAAGGCCACCAGCTTCATTGAGTGCATCCAACATATTCGCCAGCAGGTCCATGACATTTTTGAGAAATCAAATGCCAAGTACAAGCAGCGACATGATCAACATCGGGTGCCACACAAGTTTCAGGTGGGCGACAAAGTCTGGTTGCATTTGCAAAAGGAACGCCTTACTGGAGCCTATCGGAAATTAAGACCACTCCGATATGGTCCTTACACCATTACTAAGGCTATGGGAGACAATGCATTTGAGCTCAGCATTCCGCCATTCCTTGGCCTGCACCCAGTGTTCAATGTAGACCGCCTGCGGCCATACTTTCCACCATTACTAGACACATCCGACATTGCAGAACAGCTCCAACCCACGGAACTAAATCCAGATTGCATGGAACAAGCTGCAACTGATCGGATCATGGACACACAGATCAAGAACACTCGCCAACAGAATATCCAACTGTACCGAGTTGTCAAAGCAGGCCAACTCCTTCAGCAGGGCAAGTGGTTCACCAGGGAACAGGTTCAGCAGAAGTTTCCTCATCTCATGGGGGAGCTCAACGCAATGGGGACCATTGCTTCCTAAGGGGGGAGGAATGATCCAGGTGAATATTGGTGGCCACCTGCCAAGTCCACATGGACCCCCACCATTATCTTCCTCAGCATTTCAGTTTCCTTAATTATAGCACAACTTACTATTTTTAGAAGTTTTTCGGGTCCTAAACTTCCGGAGCCGTTTTGAGGCCCTAAACGACGTTTTTTGGGGAATCCGGGGGCAACACGGGTCCATGGAACATGTTCTAGTGTTGCCCGTTCAACAATGATAGTGCTCGAATAAATCTTTCTAATGAGCTATTGTACGCGTCAAACGGAGATCATATGCTAAAGTTACGACCCCGGGAAGTTGATGTACCAACTTACCCCCAAACGGGGCCCACAGTTTGGCGTTTCATCTCCTAGGGTTAGGTTTAGGAATGTTAAGGGTTTTTCATTGTTTCTCAACAATAAATAGGCCTTCGAGCCTCATTGTAAGTCAGTTCAGAGGCATGTAGCCAACACATCTCTTCTCAGAGATGAGCTACCATCGCCCTAGCTAGTTTATTTCCATTTCTGATTGTAAGCATATTTCAGTATTTTCCATTAATGAAATGAAGTATTATTTCCGCTGCATATTTGTAATTTGTTGCGTTCCATTTTAAATCCGGATCATACAGGAAGTTGAACAAAGTGACCATCAATAATAAGTATCTTTTATCAAGGAACAATGACTTGTTCGATTAGTTAAAGGGAGCAACATTGTTCTCGAAGATTGATCTGAGATCTGGGTATCACCATGTATGCATCAAAGAGGAGGACATTTACAAGACAGCTTTCTGGACCAAGTATAATCATTATGAGTTTGTTGTACTTCCATTCGGTTTGACTAATGCTTCAACAAAATTTATGTGCTTAATGAATAGTGTGTTGCATCAATATTTGGATAATTTTGTTATTGTGTTCATTGATGACATATTGGTATATTCTTAAAATGAGGAAGAGCATGTCAAGCATTTAGTAGCAGTATTGAGGTTGTTGAGAGAGCATCAATTGTATGCTAAGCTCAGCAAGTGCATTTTCTTTCAGACTAAGGTACACTACTCGGGACATGTCTCTAAGGAGGGAATTGCAGTAGAGCCAAAAAAGATAAGGGCCACCATGGAGTGGGTAGCTCCCGGAAATGAGGATGAGGTGAGATCCTTCATGGGGTTGCAAGGTTATTATTGGAGGTTCATCAAAAACTTCTCCCAGATTGCTTAACCTATCACATCATTGAAGAGAAAAGGTAAGAAGTTTGAATGGACAGAGGCATGTGAGGCTAGTTTTGAGCATCTCAAGTAGTTGTTGACACATGCACCAGTGTTAAAGATTGCATATCCAAACAAAGAGTTTGTAGTATGCACAAATGCTTGCAAGAAAGGACTTGGTGGAGTCCTTATGTAGGATGGTCAGGTGGCATGTTATGAGTCGTGAAAACTGAATGAGAATGAGAATAACTACCCCACACATGATCTTGAGTTGGTAGGGATCATCCATTCATTGAAGATGTGGAAGCACTATTTTTTGGGCAGTAGGTTCGTGTTGATGAGTGATCATAGTGGTTTGTGGTACCTGTTTGACCAACTAAACCTGAATGGGCTCGGTAGTTGGCCACGATCAATGATTTCAATTTTGAGATCAGGTATATTAAAGGTAAAGAGAACAAGGTGGCAGATGCCCTTAATAGGTGTATACTTAGCAGTTATGAGCTCCTATGGGATAGACTTATAGGATAGGATCTTTCAGGCAAGTCAACAAGATGTCAAGTATATGGAGATTGTGCACAGGTTGCAGCATTGTACATGTACAGGTAGTGGTATAAGTAGAGGTACAGGTGTAGGTGCATAGGATGTGGACTATTGCCTTACATCAAATGGATTGGTTAGATTCAGAGACAAGATATATGTGTCAGATAGTAGTGAGCTCAAGAAGGTGATATTGAGGGTGTTTCATGTGAAACCATATTTAGGACACCTAGGCTACAAAATACATTGACCGCGGTGAAGAAATTTTATTATTGGCCAAATCTAAAGAAGCATGTAGCAGAGTTTGTGGCTAGGTGTTTTGATTTTCAGCGTGTGAAGGCAGAGTGTAAGCATCTAGGTGGACTGCTACAGTCGATTGCGATTCCAAAATGGAAATGGGAGGTCATTTCCATGGACTTTATCACAGGTTTTTCCAAGCACAATGATGAGGTGCTCAAAATTATGCTCAAATATCAAAGTGTTGAAATTTTGTTAAACTTAGCTTCAAATATAAGAGCTCGTCATTTTGATTCCAATGGTGTGAACATGACTCAAATCTGATCTCGTATGTAGAAGTTATAACAAGTCAAAGTTCATGTTTGACTTGCTTACATGGCAGGATTGGATGATGTGGCAAGGTCCTTCAATGAATGAGGAGGTGCCAAGTGGAAATCTTCCATTGGCCCCCACATGTCGCAAATCACAATCACAGGCAGGTCGGCGTTAGAAATCATCCCCCATGCAGGGAAGGGTGCGACACAATAAAGCAGGCAGAACGATAAGCTAGAAAACGGTTGGAGGTGCGATGCAATGGATCGCAATCGTAGATTGGCAAAGGGTTAGTATTACATAATCGGCCCCCAGTAGGTACCAGGTTGCGATGCGATATCGCAATCGCATATCGCAAACAGGGCAAAGTCCCACACATATAATATTATCGGTACTCCACAATTGCAATTAGCGAAAGGATTCAAATGCGATAAGTAATAGGCTACAATTTAAGGATCCGTTGGGTCCACCATATCACAATCGCCCTTCACGTTCACAAACTATAAATCCTGCTAGTCTTCTCTCTAATTTTGATTTGCGATGGAGCTACCAAAAGCATCACCTTAACCGCTAGACCTAACTACCATGTGACCACTCATCCTTAACCGGGAGATAGGCGAGGAAGTTGGTGGGACCACCTATTTCGGTGGCACTGCCAAAATTAGCTCCAAATAATGAATTTAACTAGCAGTTAACCAAATTTTGAAGAGGAAATTGTGGAAAGACTGACAAAAGTCATAAGTAAAACAATTATCCACCAAATTTGTTTCAAAAAGAGGCTAGATAGCCATTTTTGAGTATTTTGGACTCATTGGAGAAGTTTTCAAAAGAATTTGAGCATTATAAACACATATTTTTATACTTTTGAGCATAATAGAGAGGCCCAAGCCATTGGAAGCTAGACCAAGGAGACATAGTCCAAGAGGGGTGAACTCCTTTATCATGTGCTTGTTGTAATGTTTTTTTGATGATGTTCTATATGTTTATGTTGTTGTTCAGTTTTTGGTTTATGTTAAATTTCTCATAAAAAATAACATAAAAACTCTTCATTTCACTTACAAAATTTGATGAATCCTTAAGCACAATGAAATAATTTTTTTATAATCTGAGGAATATCTTAGCACTGCAAACTAATATTCTAAATCAGATCAATTTTGTATTAGAGCACTAGGATTTGCTTTGTGAAAGAAGGATTTAATTGTTTGCAATTTTATGTCATGCTTATAAGGTTAAAACTCAAAATAGGTGAAGGAAATTTGGTTGGAAGCCCTGAAGTTGGGTCAAGGGAAAGAAGAGCAAGGTTGCCACAATCTCCAACAACAGTTCAGCCTCAAGTTGCAGTTGAGACTCCAGAGATGATGTCTCATCAAGGAGAACCTACAAACATGACAGAAGATGAGAAGACCTTCAGAAAGGCTTTATTTGATATGACAGAGATGGTGAAGGTCCTCTATGAAGAGAGGAATAGTAGGTTGCAAGGAAAAAGTTCCAAACCTCCTAAAGGAGAAAGCTCTTTAGGAGGAGGTAATGGAAAAGGAGTTAATGGGAATGGAGACAAACCTCCACCCTCTCGAGCATCTTCTTCATATTATTCTTCGCAAGAATCTTCACACTCTTCCACTAATACAACCCTTAATCATACTCATCATAATTCTTCAAAAGGGACTGGTAAATCACTTTTTTTTTAAACTTGATGTTAAATTTGAGTTGCCTATGTATAATGGTGAAGTGAATGCAAGCCCCAAGGGTTATCTCAACTGGTCGATTCCCCGTTTTTAAGTACCTCACGGATCGGGAGGTCACAGGGGCAATTATCCTTGACACCCTTGGGGTTAGGCCTTGCTAGTCTGGCCGACGAGCTTTAAAAGATTCCCTTCGAGGTTGATCTACTCAGATTTTTCCAAGGGAAAAAAATGGTGAAGTGAATGCAAAGAAGCTTGATAATTGGATTCGTCAGTTGGAGGCCTATTGCAAGATTCAAAATCTTCAAGAGGATTACATAATTATTTAACTAGCTTCCTTGGGAATGGAGGGTGCAACACATGTATGGTGGGAATCAAAGACCCAAGAGGAGATTAAAAAACACGGTAAGATCTCTATTTCTTGGAATGATTTCATTGTTGCAATCAAAAGAAAATTCTACCCTCTACCTTATATGCAGAAAGGCATCATGAATTGGCAGAACTTTAGACAGCTTAAAGGTCAAAATGTGCAAGATTACACCCAAGAATTTAGAATACAGAAAGAAAAAGAAAAAAAAGAGGTCTTTAATGTTAGGTGTAGATTTGTAGTCATACAACACTTTGCTGAAGTACATAGGGGGTTTACACATTTACCTTAGGCATACTATCTTGATGTTAGGTGTAGATTTGTAGTCATATGACACTTTGTTGAAGTACATAGGGGGTTTACACATTTACCTTAGGCATACTATCTTAATGTTTAATCCCAGTAATCTAGATGATGTGTGTGTGCAAGCCACTCATCTTGAGGCAAGAGGGAAGAACACCCCAGAAGAAGGTAGCAAAAATCCATTTGAGGGTAAATAGAAAGGAAAGGATTTCAAGGGAAACAAAAATGCATCCATTAAAAAGGAAGGAGAGAAAACAATATGTAAACATTGCTCCAGAGAGGATCACGATGAAGCTCACTATTGGAAGCTCCATCCCGAAATGAAAAAAATAAAGTCAACAACAAAGGAAAAGAAAAGACAGTTGCAATCACTCAAGAAGAGGATTTGGGATCCGAATCGGGTGATGAAACAAAAATCACAGCCATGGGGTTTCAAGGAAAGGAATCCATTGCTAACACTAGTTCTTCAAACTCACATAAATAAACTCCAAATGAAAAGAGTAGAATAAATTATTTCACATAACCGTGATATCGAAACATAACAAGATTGATACGTTGTTTGATAGCGGATCTCAAGCCAATCTTATCTTAGAAAACATTGTCAAGAGTTTTAAATATGGAAACTATTCCACATCATAAACCGTATCCACTTGGATGGGTATGTGACAATGCACAGTTGTAGGTTACGAGAAAGTGTAAACTGAAATCTGTTATCACTGCAAAATTCATAGATGAAGCGGAGCTTGACATTGTGTCATTAGATATTTGTGGCATTGTTCTGGGCAACCTGTACCTTTATGACAGAAAAGTTATTTTCCATTGACATGAAAAAAAATATCACATATTCAAAAACGGAGTAGAGTATATTGTGAGATCTCACAGCAAGAAAACAAATATTTCACATGTTAATGCAAGGCAGATGAAAATACTAGTGAATTCGAACAAGAATTTTAAGCTTCTCATGATCAAGAATGATATTTATTATGAAGCTTTCGATGGTTGTAATTCAAATTTGAAATCTGAATTGGTTGACATTGTTAACCAATCTGATGAAATGTTTTAGGAATCGAAGGGGTTGCTTCCCAAGAGGGGAATCCAACCTGAGTTATAGTTCCAACAAAAATGCCTTCTTCCTGACATTGGCATGTACAGGATGTTAGTGATGGAAAGCGTAGAAATTAAGACACAAATCCAGGGATTTTTAATTAAAAGGATTATTCGGCGTACTCCTTTCCAATTCAGTGTCAATGGATCGAAATTGGAAAGGTGAGGGAACTGTACCCTCACTTGTTGAATAATTGAAAGTGATCCTTTAGGGGTCCAAAAGGCTTCCAAGGGGGAGGAGTGATCAAGTGCTCAAAATTATGCTCAAAAATCAAAGTGTCAAAATTTTGTTAAACTTAGCTTCAGATAGAAGAGCTCGTCATTCTGATTCCAATGATGTGAACGAAACTCAAATTCGAGCTCGTATGCAGAAGTTATAGAAAGTCAAATTTCAAGTTTGACTTTCTTACATGGCAGGATTGGATGATGTGGCAAGGTCTTTTGGTGAATGAGGAAGCACCAAGTGGCAAGCTTCCATTGGCCCCCGCATGTCACAAATCACAATCACATGCATGTTGGTGTTAGAAGTCAACCGCCTGTGTAGGGAAGGTTGTGGTGCGATAAGGCAGGCGGAACAGTTAGCTAGAAAACAGTCAAAGGTGCGATGCGATGGATCGCAATCATAGATTAGCAAAGGGTCAATGTTACAGAATCAGCCCCCAGCAGGTACCAAGTTGTGATGTGAAATCACAATTGCATATCGTAAACACTGTAGAGTCCCGCACATATAAGATCGTCGGTACTCCGTGATTGCGATTAGCAAAAGGGTGTAGATGCAATAAGTTATAGGCTACAGTTTAATGATCCGTTGGGTCTACCGTATTGCAATTGTACTTTTCCCATTGCGTTCACTGACTATAAAGGCCACTAGTCTTCTCGCTAATTGTGATTTGCGATGGAGTTGCTGGAACCGTCGCCTTAACTGCCGAGCCTAACTAGCATGTCACCATTCGGCCTTAACTGTGAGATTGGTGGGACCGCCAATTTTGACGGAACTCCCAAAATTAGCTCCAGATAATGAATTTAACTGGCAATTAGCTAGATTTGGAGGAGGAAATTGTGGAATCATTGACATAAGTCATAACTAAGGCATTTATCTAGCAAATTGGTTGCAAAAAGAGGCTAGATAGCCATTTTTTAGTATTCTGGACTCATTGGAGCAGTTTTCAGAAGCATTTGAGCATTGTAAACACAAATTTTTACACTTTTGAGCATAATAGAGAGGCCCAAGCCATTGGAAGTTGAACCAAGGAGATGTAGCCTAGGAGGGGTGAACTCCTTTATCATGTGCTTGTTGTAATGTGTTTTTGATGATGTTCTGTACATGTTTATGTTGTTGTTCAGTTTCTAGTTTATGTTAAATTGCTCATAAAAATTAACATAAAAACTCTTCATCTCACTTGCAAAAATTGATGAATCCTTAAGCACATTGAAAGAATTTTGTTTATAATTTGAGGAATATCTTAGCACTGCAAAATAATATTCTAAATCAGATCAGACAGTGAGACAACATGATTCCATCATGGTTGTTGTGGACAAGTTGAAAAAGGTTGCACAGTTCATTCCAACGAAGTCTACATTCTCAGCAAGTGATGTGGCACAGTTATTCATCAAAGATGTGGTCATAATATATGGTGTTCCCAAGAACATTGTGTCATACAGGGATGCAAAGTTCACTTCCAATTTTTGGAAGGAGTTGTTTGTAGGTTTGGGCACAAAGTTGGCCTTCAGTATAGCTTATCATTTGCATACTGATGGATAGACAGAGAGGGTCAATAGGATATTGGAGGAGATGTTGAGGATGTACGTGATACATTAGTAGCAAAAGTGGGAAGAGTATATTCCATTTGTATAGTTATCTTAGAACAATGGGTATTAGGAATCCTTGAAGATTAGTCTGTTTGAGGCATTGTATGGGCGGAGTTGCAATACTCCCATTAATTGGAGTGAACTAGTTAATGGGGTGTTGATTGGACCGGACATGTTGGTGAACATGGAACAGGAGATGCAAGTTATAAAGAAGAAACTAAAGGCAGCACGAATAGGCAAAAGAGCTATGCAAATCATAACAGGTTGTTCAAGCAGTTCCAGGTTGGGAAACAGGTGGACTCGCGCATCAAACCGAAGAAGAACTCCTTTTGGATTGGATCACGTGTCAAGCTGGCACCACAGTTTTGTGGGCCCTTTAGTATTATTGAGAGAATTGGGCCAATAGCCTGTCGATTTGCACTTCCTCCAATAGTGAAAGTACATGAAGGTTTCCATGTGTCATTGCTTAAGTAGTATGTTAACGATGATCATGTGATTGACTAGTATATATTGCAAGTGGAACGAGATGAGAATTCCAGTCGGAGCCTCAATGTATATTGAAAAAAATGTTTGCATGCTCCAGAACCGAGAAATTGAGCAAGTTAAGATGCAATGGAAACACTTTGGTCCCGATGAAGCTACATGGGAGATGGCAGATCAAAAGCGAGCTATGTATCCTTTATTGTTTGCCAGTTGAGGCAAAGTAGTTTTGGTATAGTGTTTTGGTATATGTCTTGGTATATGTTTTGGTGATTTTTGGTATATGTACATATGTATATGGACGTAAATACTGCCATGAGCTATGTTATAAAGCTCCAATAAGTGGTATGGGTGTCATGTCATTATGATGTAACTATAATCGTTATGTTTTAAGGCTGGTTCGCTTCTTAGTACGTTGATACTTGCAAATACTGCAATGAGCTAAGTTATAAAGCTCCATCAGCAATATGTTTTGCTTACAGCAATCTTGTGGTTATAGGTGTGGTTGAACACTAAGGACAATGTTCTCCCAAGGGGTAGGGTTCCGTTACAGGCCTAGTGAAAATTCCAAGTAATAAAAGTTAATAAAGATAAAATAATAACCACGGTTGATGGGACACTTATTCCAAGATGAAGGTTAGGTAATACATCCTAGTGTGGGTGTTCATTTGGTTTATTAATGGCTAAGTAAATTCGCAAAGGTAATGGAAAAGGCTTGGGAAAGACAAAATGGCATTTTTGGCACATTTATTTATGAAAATAATGGAAATTAGGAGAAAAGGGAGGTGAAACGTCATAGGTTGCATGTGAGGAGGAAATTGAAGGAAAATAATGAAAAATGAAGAAAATAGAGACCTAATTGATAAAATCTGTTACGAGGATCAGTTTGTAACCTTTTGTCGATTCATGTTTTGGAGATCTCTCATTATTCTCTCTCTCTCTCACTCATGGACACTTAGAGTTTTCTTGGAGCACTCTTGGAGGATGTGGCATACTTGGATTTTTGGAGCAAGAAGGAAAAGGAAGAATAGGAAAACACAAGAGGACATCAAGGTCAGTAGCTATAACGAGTTTGGCTTGCAGATACCAAATTGCATGCATGTTTTCCTCACTAGTTTTGGCATGCATGTCATACGCATGTGGTTTATTGGTCGTGATCTGTCACTAGCATGGAGGATTGCCTGGATTGCTAGTGGATTTTTCTAGCCTTTCCATTTTCTGGATAGCCATGGTGATTGTGGATATATTTCCTTGTTTTGTTTTCATTAATTCTCATGTTTCCTTAGCTTGGGTTGAGTTATTAGTTCCTAGAGCCTTGGTTGGATAAATTCTTGGGAACCTTGTAATAGCTTGGGTTGAGTTACTAGTCCTGGAGCCTTGGTTGGACAAACGCTATGAAACCCTAGGTGGGTTGAGTTACTAGTCCTAGAGCCTTAGTTGGAAAAACTCTCTGGAGCCCGGTATAAGTTGTGGGTTGAGTTACTAGTCCTAGAGCTTTGGTTGGAACAAACACACTAGAGCCCTAGAAGGCCTGGATAGAGACCAATGAGATGATGGTTTTGTGGTGTCTGACCCATCATTGTTTGATGGGTTGAGGTGGTTGGCCTCTGGAAGCCCTGAATGGTTTTGGATTGATGTGTTTTATGAGATCCCACATTATTTATTGGAATATGGCATGGGGGTGAATGGTTGAAGAGAGATTTGGCTCAGCCATTCTACGATCAGGTAGAATGCAGTAGTCCCATCCCAGGTGTGGATTTTGCATCATCAATATGAAGTTATTTATCCTTGTATTTCTATGAGTATTATACTAGTTTATATATGGATCATGTGGCTCTGATTTCCTTGGTAATTTTGTTGCTATTATGTTGGTTATGTATATGTTTTATGATAGTAGCTACGCATGTATCTCGTCATGTTTTCACTTGTAAATGAATGAACAATGTATCGATGACCTAATGGATGAGATTGCAGCTAATGTGTTGAGGCATCAATGCTTCTTAGTGATTCTCATATGAGTATGAGACCCATATGCTTAGATATGTTGTTTACACATGTAGATTACATATTTGTGATATGTTTTATGAAATGACTGTCATGGCTAGTAGGGGTCCAGTCAAGGGTTTATTCAAGTATTTGTATTTGCATCATTGTTTCATTGTTATCTTTTTGTTCTGAAGGTGTCATTCAATTATGGATAGTGACCTAGGCTCTAGGCCTAAAAAAGTGGCTCAAATATCGAGGACACTAACACAAGACTTAGCAAAATAGTCCCTGGACAATGGCATGCCTTGTCAAGAGAGCATCCAGAGCCTTCTAGACATTGTCAGGCCCATAGCATGGAAGTGTCCAGAGGTCAAGAGGTCTAAAGCCTTAGTGGGACTCAGGGGTTGGTTACCAGAAGTGTTGGGATGCTTCTTAAGGGTTCTGTAGTTTACGTGGAAGGTATGTATGATGTGTTTCCGTCGATTCTCTTTCCTTAAGGTCACCTAGGAGGTTGAATCATATCATAGTAGCCTCTTGTCACATGTTTACCCTGGTTGGTCGATTACTTGGGTAGATGTGGGAGGAGGGTGTCACAGATCCAACTATGATCTACTATGATAATCAGACTTGCATCAAGCTCTCTGAAAATCTTGTTTTTCATGATCGATCTAAGAAAATAGATATCCGGTATCACCATTTACTGAACTTTGTACAAAGGCAGATAATGTTTTTGTAGTACATTTTGACAGAGAAACAAGATGTTGACATTTTGACAAAGGCCTTGTCAAGAGGGAAGTTTGAGTTCCATAGGTGCAGGATAGGGGTGGTTGATAATCCCTTTCTTGCTGAGAGGGAGTGTTGAAAAATGTAGTAAGAAATTCTCAATCTTATTTTGCCTTGATTAAATTGGGAAAATTTGAATTTCCACATCAGCAGAGAACTTGAATGATGTTAACTTGTTTGGCATGGCTTGTGTCACCCAGTTTACTTAGTAAATTTGAGTTGGAGAAGTTAGATTTCAGTTATGCATGTGTGATTGTGAATTTGTAGCAATCAAGGTCAGTCATCTCAGGTTCTTTTTAGTTAAACTAGTTCCAAATTTTGGAGGAATTGGTGGAAGGTCAATTAAGCAACGGGACTTCAGTCAAACTTAGTGATCATCCAGTTAATTGATCAATCAGCCCAGAATAGCTAGTGGATGTAGATAATTCGGTTTACCTAGTTGAGGTGGAGATTCCAAGGCAGTGTAACATCGGTTGTATACTAGTCTTGAGTGTACAAGTGTTGCAGGCAGTTAGATGATCAATCTAAGGAATTGTGAAATTCAAATAGAGAAATTTCCTAAATAATAGGGTTTAATTCCTCAAGGAACAATGCAAATAAATAAGAGCTCAAGACGAGGCAAAATTTGACTAAGTCTAGGTCAGAGGCCTTCATTAAGCAGAGAGATAGGTTGTGTACTTACAGGGTGAGCTCAGTTGAGAAAGGAAATTATAATACATCTCTATTTCATTTGATTAATTGCAAGAGGCATTGGGGTTTTTAACATATTGTTTCCCCAAATAAAAATATTTATTGCATGTGTGTTATTTATTCTTGCATGTCTGAAATTTTTGTTCTAAATTGTGAATTAATGTCCGAAGAGCAGTAGTGTAGATATGTGTCTTACGGTTTTAATTAAAAATTCATGAGTAGTTGCAAATATACAACCTAATTTCTGCAAAAAGGAAGTTTTAGAAATTGGAAAATGAAAAATAGAATAATGAAGTAAGATTCATTATATGTTCAATTGTTTATTGCGTTGAGAGGCACTAACAATTCAATATGGAAGAGATGTTGTAATGTATTGTTATGTAAATATTTTGACTTGATCAAATTACATAAAAATAATAACTACGGTGTGTAGTTTTTAGGCTCCAAGTTTTGGCAACCATGATTTTGCCAATAGTATCTGTGTGTAATATAGCCTATTTAAAGTATATATATATAACCAACCTAGATTTTTTTTAACTTTGGATCTATCAAGCTTCAAGAGGGATCAAATCTCTGGAGGTGCAAACCATTTCTCAAGTTTTGCACTCAAAAAAAAGGTTTGCACCTTAAGATATTTGATCCCTTTCAACACTTAATAAATGTCGAAATAAGATATATCTACATTGATTCTATATAATAGATTTGATGACCATAATTACATAATTTTAATTCTTGAAAATATGTAAACATTTATATTAAAAAAAAATTGTTTCTTGAATATCCTTATTATTTTCTCCTTATGCATATATTAAACAAAATGTTAGATCCATTAACCCAACATGATTAGTGGTCGGAAAGGTGAGGAAAGCAATGGTGATCTAAAGCAGTGTTAGGGTTTTGAACTTCATTGTTTCCAAGTTGATTGTCACCAATGATAGGGACACTGGAAAACTCTAAAGAAGGTGGGGAGGGAGTCTAGATATGGCCCCTTCATAAGTACAACTCTGTTGGAAAAAGGATATGGGATGATGAAATTATCTTTGCAGGGCATCTGTATGCACAGGGGAGTAATGTGCCTCACATCTCCAACTGCCATTTATGCAACTCAAAAAACTCTACTATCTCTCTAATGTTCATAGTGGTAAGATATTCATCGAGTGGCTAGGACAGACTCATAGGTATGGCTTGATGCCAACATCTCATTCACAATCATATTTGGCTGTCATTGATATTTTCTTGCTATTGGGTTTTTGCTCCACAAATATTACACCCCATGGGCTCGATCCAAGGCTAGAAGCACTGAAGCTGGGGATCCATACCCAAAATCGATTTGTTACAAGAGTTGACAAATATATCTAGATATCGAGGTACATTTTTTATTTTTTGTGAAAACCATAAATGGGAAATAATTTCTTATAGGGACATGGGTTTTGGATCTAGTGCAAGATTTGAAGCAAAAGTTCTAAGCTAAGTTGGAAATTTTGATGAAGCTACAAAGTTTGAATTATGCGAGTAAATCACTCCAAGATATCATTCAGTTGAGAGACTATGGCATCGAACAAAATTCCCCCATCATCATAAACCTAATGTTGCGGGGAGGCTTTCCTGGAACTAGTAATCCCAAGGGACCAGCTTCGTTTAAGGATGTCATGAAAAGAAAGGTCGAGGCACACAATAAATTTGATCCAATCCTCATATCCTTGGGCCTTACATCGTGGAACAAATGAATAAATTAAGGGCTATGGAATTAAACATTCCAAATGTTAACAAACTTTTCAACACCCTCCAATCCCGAAAAATTATTTGCAGATTCTGACCCAAATTGGAGGATCTA
The DNA here is from genome assembly GCA_000404065.3 of Pinus taeda. Lineage (NCBI taxonomy): Eukaryota > Viridiplantae > Streptophyta > Pinopsida > Pinales > Pinaceae > Pinus > Pinus taeda. The sequence continues at coordinate 47,692 of APFE030711127.1, forward strand.
CATCAGTGAGTATTCTCCACCTGGACCTCAAACTGTGATACTCACTTATGCTCTAGGGGTTTTTTTTAGTGTACAATTTGATACATAAAGGATATGGATTTCACCTTGTTGGTACCATCCCATGACCTCCTTTTTCCTCCTAAAACATAGCATTTGCCTACTTATTTCCATCATATATCTCTTAGATCCCTTGAAAATTGATTAGTTAATAGTCCTATAGTTATTAAAATGCATTAAAATTGATTTAGGAGTTTTATGTTAACGAATTAGGAATTTTTGGTAAAATGGCTACAAGAAGTTCCAACATCCTGTAATTGGTTCATTGTTTTACATGTGGCATGACATCTAGGCTAGAGCGAAGGGTAGGGATGAAAAGTAGAATGTCCAAGCATGGACGAATACCTATCCTACAGTAGAATCGACCCTCCTACATGCGCGGTCAACGAAGGTCAAAGTATAGCATGTTGGCGACAAAGGCAACAACAACAAAGCATTCTAAATTGATTTAGTTTTGTTCCTTTTTGAAATCAGTTTAGGATAGAAACATTTTAAAAATCACGACATGATAAAAGCGGCAACAGACACATCATGAATGTACATTCGTTTTCGAAATGTAAGGGTTGTAAAAACATATATAAACACAGTTCTGAGTAGTCAGTAGTTGGTTATCGTTGTATCATTTGAAAACAGAGTTTGAACTTAATATCAAAGACATAGTTGCAGTCACGATATTTTCCTTGTTGCGTTGATTTGATAATCGGTTTATCACAGTCCAGTATACCTCTGGAACGCGGACGGGCCCTGCGTTAACTTGGTATACTGTCATTTCCTTTTCATTCGCAACTTAGGGTATTGAATGATATGCACAGTAATTAGAATTGGTTGTTGATTTCAATAGAATGCGTATGGTTTATTTTTTGATAGTGCTTGAACAGTTCATCACTGACATCGTGAATCGTATCTTGTAAGGGATTCGATCCTTTGTTGTCTTTTAAAGCAATGTCATGAACTCTGTTATCATTTCAAAGTATGCTTACGATTTCTGTATGTTTTTATCTTGCATGAATATTAGTGAATGTTGAGTATTTGCTGAACAGGGGTTTTATGCATAGTGTCTCTGTAAGGAGATTGAAATCTTGGTTTGCAGTGATACACAGTGTTTTAATTTGGTAAATGAATTGAATGACAGTGTTGTAATTAGGTAGATTAATTGAGTGACCTAAGTGTTTGAGTGATAGGTAACATACCTCAATCTTCCGTAAAGAAGTCCTATGACCTACCATCATAACCACTTAGCTAATAATCCTTTATGTCTATATACTTTAGACGCATGCCTCTAAGTCTACGCATCCTGGTCGATATTAAATATAGCCTAGTCTAGCACCCTAGACAGGACACTACATAGACTGCTCTCCATTTCTTCCTTGATCCTTGTAGCTTTACATGTTTCGGCCTTAAGAAGGTTGATGTCAGATTTTAATTTGAAGATTTCTCCATCCTTTGCTTTTAGTTGACATATCACGGTGTTTCTCTCCTTTTTTGCTTCATCAACCTGTCCTTCTATGATTGCCAATGCTTCCATTGTCTTCTCAGCTCCTTGTGCTTGTTTCCTTGCTTCTTCTAGTTGTGATCTAAGGGAGGAGACCTCTTCCTTGTATTGACCAATCTCTACTTCAAGTTTGTTCAAGCTCTGGTGCCTTTGTTCAAGGTGGCTTGGCAAGTTATCTTCCCGTTTCTTTGCTTTATCTGATTGATTTGTCATGGATATGACTTCTTCATGATGCTTTCTTTTTCTTTGATGAAATTCCTTCTTAAGCTTAGCAAGCTCTTCATCCCTTTCTTGTACTTGAAGCTTAACAAGGTCAACTTTCTTCCTTGTTTGGTCTTGGTCACGAGGTAGTGCTTTCTTATTAAGTTCCTCGTTTTCCTTTTTCAAATTGATAATCTCTTCCATGGCAGCGATAAGTTTAGTGAGGAGTCTTCTTCAAAATCTTTTTCATTCTCTTCATCTTCTAGGTCTTCTTTAGCCTTGATGTCATCATTCTCATTTTCAGCTTCTATGATGGGTTCTAGATTTCCTTCCTGGTTTCCATCATCTTCTTAACTAGTGGTCATGGTCAATGCTCCTTTTGAGTGAAGGTCATGAAGTTTGTCCCGTATACACTTCGCTGATGAACATTTTCCTAAATTGTTCTTTATAGAATGAGGTAGCCCATTCAAGATTGCTTTCATTGCTCTTGTATTATGTTCCTTGAATTCTCCATCCATCATGCTATCAACAATCACCAATTTCCAAACTTCAATGCCTTGAGTCTTTAAGAAATTCCTCATTCTTGCCTCCCATATATCAAAGTTTCCATTGAACAATGGAGCCTTCACAAATTGATTGACTGCGATTTCGATGGTTGAGGGAGACACATCTTTAGGAGGATTGGAGACTTTCTTCCTTGGCTTCGCCATTTGTGTTCTAATAATCAACCTTCAAGTTGTTAGGCTTTGAGTGAAGGTACTGGCTCTGATACCAATTGTTGGAAATACTGAGGGGGGGACTGAATCAGTATTCCTTTTCAATTGTTATTTTTACCAGTTAAATCATTTATATTTAGAACACAAAATGAACAATAGGAATAAATGCTTTTATTAATATAATCTTTGCAATAAATCAGGTACAATATATATAAGGTTCCAACCTATTGCCAAGCACCAACTTGGTCTTTTGTGAGGCTCCAACCTCTAGGGCACCAACCCTATCTTCTCAAGGCACCAACCTTGTGTTTAGGAGCACCAACTCCAAGGACACCAATCCTTCCAATTCTGAGGCATCAACCCCAAGGGCTCCGACCATCTCTTGTCAAGGCACCAACCTTGGATTTAGGAGCACCAACTCCAAGGACACCAATCCTTCCAATTCTGAGGCACCAATCCCAAGGAATCCGACCCTATAGTTTTGCTTTGTCAAGAAATGCTTAGATTGTATTACACTACTCTCAAAATCTTCTTCACTGTGTTCTGTCAATCTACAACTTCATTGCTACGTCAATGACAACTTGTCTTCATATGAAGGAGTCTTCACAATTCTTCATATTGCCCAACAGACTCTTCAAAGTTTACCTCATGATGATTTCAACAATGCATTATGATCTTCAAGATCTGCTGATACTTATCAACAAGATATTTGCGCTAGGCCTCAATGTCTTTTGAAAATAACTCTATTTCGACCCTCTATTCTTACTGTCACAGTAACTGTTTCGAGAATGACTTCTTCAGAGGAGTCACTGTTGCAGTTTCATATTGTGCGTTCAATTAAAAAACAACCTTGTTCATACTCAGATAATATTCTTAGATTCACAGAGCATCCTTTTGAATTGTTATCTCAATCACTATCAAACACAGGTCCGAGCTTTTCAATAAATAACCCAGTCAACGGAATGTTCGACCTTCGACTTCCTTCTTCTTCCGCTAGAACTTTTGGCTTCCTTCTTCGCTTGCTTGAACTTCAGCTTCCACTTTCGTTCGATCGACCTTTGGCTTCCTTTTTCTTCCGTTGGACCTTTTGGCTTCCTTCTTCGCTCACTCGACCTTCGGCTTCCATTTTCGTTCACTCAACCTTTGGCTTCCTTTTTTGCTCGCTCGACCTTCGGCTTCCACTTTTCCTTCAAGTTCACGAGTTGTGAGTTGTTACTTCTTCTCTTTGTTAGATGCCCGAGATCAATTACCTGAAGTGAACTGTTTCAACTTGTATATATGTGAGTTTTGCCAATAACCAAAGGACACGTTCATTGGAAGGAGAGGCCTTATGAGTTTGCACATTAAAAGATTATATCAGAGAGGCCCTTTTTTTTTAATATTCATCCAAGGCTATACCCATATGGAGGTCCCACATGGCACGTTATCACATTAATTACAAGCAACATTCATGAAAATCGGAGTTATTCCTTTAATCCCGCAATCGCAACTTTCAGAGGTTTGCACATAACATAGCCGATTCCCCTACTGCTGACGGAGCGGATGCGATATGATATTAAATAGTTGTTAATAAATCTGTTGGGTACACAGCCTTATCACAATCGACGGTTTGACATCCTTTAGAAACTAGCAATACTGCAGATGCGATATTGTATAAAGTCATGTTATAATGGTGCGGCAGGTCTGCAATATTATATCGCAATCGGAGGTTTTACCGTGACAATCCTATAAGACTTGCGATATGGCAGATGCGATGTTGTATTGGGGTTGTTACTATAATTTGTTCAGGTCCGCATGTATTATCGCAATCACAGTTTTAGTGTGACATTCCCTTAAGATTGGTGATATGACTTTCGACGAGGCGTACGCGATATTACAGTAGGGCATGTTCTATTGGAGCAGTCGGGTCTGCAGATCAAATTGCAATGGGGGAATTTGAGTGGTAACAAATACTAAAGCCGCTGATATAATTCCTCCGATAACACTATTAACTCCTCTGTTATGTTAGCTCCTCCGATATTTCATGCGATATCTCTAATATGGCTCTTACTCTTGAGCATATGCGATATTTCAATAAAAACAATTTGTAAGAGACTCTTACTCTTGGCTTGGCTTTCCTGTGGCTTCTCTATAATTTCCGATGGCTACTCTTTGATGGCTCTTGTTCTTGTCTTCCAGTGGCTTCCCTGATGGCTTTCCTTCTTGACTTCTTGCTCCTGTTACTTCATGGATCTGCTTCTCCTTGGCTTTCCTCCTTGCGTCTATTGCTTCTATTATGTTTGTATATATATATTCATTCCATATGTTGTATTCAATCCTTGGGTCCTTCATGGGCAACATTATGATCACAAGAATTTGCCATCACAAACACTGCATTATTGACATCAATGACAACCTTGATTAACAGGTGTCTCTTGGTATTGTTCATTGTGATCTTTTCTTTCTCTTGTCTGATGTTGGTTGAATTTCTAAAGTATAACTATTTGATGAAGAGGAATACATTGTAAAGAAGATCTAATAAGCTAACCAATAATTATCATTAGTTTAGAAATATTGCTTGTACATCTTGTACTTGGTTTTCCAACATGGTATCAGAGTAGGTTATCCAAGGAAGTTGAAGATCATAGTCTGCTGACCTTTTCTCTCAAGGAAGAAGATTCAATTTTCAATAAAGTTAAGGAACCTTTTTCCTCAACTCTTCAATCTCATTGTAATTTTGTCAAAGTGTCCTGAGATTATTTCTGAGGTCCTAGATAAAGTCAACAAATCTGGGTTTTGTGTCCGTTATTAAGCCAAAGATAAACTTTTAATTGGAGAGCTATAATCTGGGCAAGATTAATTGCATTTGTTGAAGTCTGGGCATCCATTCAGGAGGGTTGAAGTTAGTAAACCATTGTGCAAATGAAATTTTAGTATTTTCTATGATAAGAGTTGAATTCGATCTCCTTCAAATGCTCAAAATTTTTGGAGGAAATTATTGATGGATGAGGCTGAATTGTCTGTCCTGAAGATTGATTAGATTTGGATCGAGTTGCTTAGAATTAATTCATTAGAATTTGATTAACTGTTATAATCACATTGGACATGCCATAGTAGAAAACACTGCGTCACGGATAAAATATATAATGTGCAAAAATTAGAAGAATAACAAAATATTGCTTGACCAGACTCGAAGAATGTAGCGTAAAAGTGCCAAAGAGAAGTGCAAGCCCTAATATAGAAGCACACATTGAGTTTATTGAGAATTTTGTATCTTGTCTGCTCTGTTCATGAAAAGAATTCTCCCAGAAGACACTAATTTGCTCTGCCCATGAAAAGATCCGCCAATGAATACTGTTGTCTGACTGTAAACGGAGGGCAATGGGTTCAAAGGCATAATTGTCCAAGTAGAGGCCACTTACAAAAGTATTATTTCAAACAATCTACACAAGCTTACATTCCTTCAAGAGGAAGAGCAGGGCAATAAGTGAGCCAAAGAAATTGAATCTATTTTTTAAACTCTACTAGAAATCTGGGTTGTAAGGAGCCCTAGAAGGGGGATGACTTTTCCACGAAAAAGGTAGATGATGAACCCAAAAGAGAATTCAAATTAGAAGCTTCCATGTACAATAGTAGTAATTCATTGTTGTTAGGTTCCATTATGTTGGAGAATGTAACTAGTTTCGGTCTTCATAATTATCATTTGACTCGTGTAATGATGTAATCCCCATGTCTTGATCAAAAGAAGAAAGAAAAATTGTAAAACAAATTTATTTATAAAGCATCGGTTTCGTGCTTGGATCAATGATCAATAGGTCGAAGCATCCATTGTATGCATATAGGGTTCGTTATGAGTCAAAGGTCAATGTTACATTGTAAAAGACCTGTTGCACCTATTTTGTTACATTTGTCCTATTAACCACCATTTTGTGGGTGATATCCCTAGGAGAATTTTTTTCTCCAAGATGGTCCTCAGTCGGCAGCTAGCAGCACCTTGCAGCCATCAACTAGCTCATTGTGCCATTTCTTACCACCTGAGCTAGCCATGTGGTCCCTCACCTGTCGTCCATGATTGTATGTTTGAAGGTGGGCCTCCTGAACCTAAAGGTATGCCTTGTCATTTGGTAATTGAGTATTGCAGTTTGTTTATCATGGACACTTCTAGGCATGGATTAATGGGGGGATGCGACAAAAAGAATGGGTTAGGTCTATGCTCTTGTCCCCTAGTCCCCTTTTGGATGTTACCCCCTTTCCACTCATTATTACCCCATTCATCATTTCTCCCACTTGGGTCCACATACCTCCACTGGGTCCACATAGGTTTAGCTTTTCCCCTTCCCTTTGCCCACACCTTGGGTTAGGCCTGGAATGATGCCATAGAGGTTGATGCAACTAAAAAGAAAAATAAAAGCATAATTGGCCACATTCAACAGGAAAATGCACCACAAAATACAAAAGATGGTCGGGACAAACACATTTAGCACGTGGGAAAAAGCCAATACATGAGCTCTTCCCCATCATCATGGCCATCACCTTGGTTCCTATAGGTTCTATGAGCCTCTCATCATATATGAACCCATGATTGTCTCAACCCTAGTGGGAAATGAACCACTCTATCTTAAAAAGGGGTATTCACTGCTATATCTCACAGATCATGTTCTTACCCCTTTAGCCCTGAGAAGTTAATCAAATAAACATCATAAAAGGCAAAAGGCATATAAAGAAGGGTGGAAAAATCAAGGTCGGGGCACCTCATGTACCACAATTGCTCCCTCCTATCCACTATAGACCCAAGTCTGGGCTTCCCTTTAATTAGCTACCCTTGTACCCCAACATGTGGCCTGGGTTGCCCCTCCCCATCCTCTACTTCATTCACCTCTCTATCACATACTGCCACCTTTAAAAGGATGTACCTTGAAAATTTTATCCCCTTTAGAAGTAGAAACCACCTAATAAGATACTTGGTTAACACCATTTGGAGTTTGGGAGGCATTGGCACATCTTGAAGCCCATTATGGAAGGGCAGGAAATTATGAAGTCCCCACCTATGTTCCATGGTTGGTAAGCTCATTTACTCGATTTCTCTAATGACTTGATGTGTTGGAAGGCTAGGGAACACATTGGATCTTATGCAGGATTACAAATGGTCTTCATCTTGGGTTTGGTGTCCCTATATAGGGTCCTAACCCTCTAGAGGGCTACATTGGCACATGTAGGGTGGTCATTGATAGCCAGGGCCCTCCACAACAGTAGACAACACTCCATGGATCGCCGAGGATGTTCAGAGATTGCTCGAGATTCACCTATTGGACAAGGAAGATGCACTTTGTTCACCTTTTCCTAGCCGGTCCCACAAATGTACCGTGCACTTGGAAGCTAACCTAAGACTTGTAGGATGATTTGACATCACCTACACCATCATCAAAGCCCTTACAGATGATCTACAGGCATCTTTGACTCATTTAGAGATCCACGAGGTTATTATTGTGCCCCCACACCCACAGTGAGCATGACAGGTTTATTTTTTGGAGAACAAGGGGCAAAGCTCTTGTCCATCACTTTTGAGGGTCCTATTCTTCATTATGGCACCTATGGACCTCATCAGCCTCTTGGAGGGCCCTAGACATGTATTATTTATCATCTAACCCCTTAAGAGGCTTATTATTTCATTTGTGAGATAGTTTGGTGGGCTTGTCACCAAAAGTTAGGTTATTATCACATTATTTTATTTTTGGGGCTTATGTATGTCTAGGAGACTAATTCAAACTCCTCATTAGTGTATAAATACAAGTGAGATGAGTTCATTTACTCATCATCACTTTGGATTGGATGTCTTCTCTCTCTTGAGAATTTCACTTTTTCTTGGAGGGAGAATTGGAGCTTTATGGATGAATTTTGATGTTTGGATTTGGTTTATCTTATCTTGGAGATTCTCTATTGTCAAATTGTGTATGGTTGGATATGTTATATTGCATGTAAGTACATGCTTTTAATGCTATTATTATTTTACTTTGTCATATACATTGGATTGGGAATTTCGCTATTTTTAGGGCTAATTGCTACATGCATTTACTGCTTAAATTGTGGAATTTTGTCTCTATATAGCATCTTTCAATGTATGGGCCATGTAATGAAATTTCCTAAGGATAATTCTTGTTGGACACTTAATCCGTAATGGGTTAGTGTGGAAGCCGAATGGACAAAAGGAGTCCAAGAGACCTTGGGATGTGAAACCCAACGGTCACAAGATGTACTATAAATGTATATCAGTTGTTAATAAAAATTGTACTGTCATGTTTTATCTTTCCTATTTTGTGGTTGCCCATGTCTGTTTAACATGGTATCAGAGCAGGCGTATTCTTGCCCTGCATAATTACTTTGAGCCATTTGTTTTATGGCCTTTTTGTGCAATTCATTTCTGCCATCAATTCTGCATCTTAGGAATATTTTCTCATGAATATTTAGCTGCAACCTGTTATTTCTCCAGCGCCTTTTTTTATGCACTGCTCCTACTTTGCTCTGACATATAATAACGTTGTTGACCGTTTTTTATAATCACCTGCATGTAACGCTGCATTGCCCCTGACATTGTTTCATATAATCAGCTGTTAATTAATATTCCTGTATTGTCCTCTGCGCTGCTCACCTTTGCCATAATTATTGTCTGCGCTCTGCGTTATCCACTGTGTGGCTTCTGCACATAACCACTGTCTGCCACTGCCGTATTCCATATATTCCGACAAGTCGTGGTTCTGAGAATCCTTTGACTGTCCACTGCATCTCGTCTCTGGCTAGCGTGTATTCATGGTGAAATGCTTACGATTTCAAAGTAAATGGTTGATGTTGATTCCTACATGTTATTATCCTGGAATTTTGATTCGAGTTGCTGGAATAATACCATTGTTTATGATTTTGCTAGTTTAATTTATGTGAGCCGATACGGAGCTAGATTTTGCCGTTGGAGTTGGAAAACTCAGCTTCTTTCCGGTGAGTTTGGGTTCGACTGTTGAAATTCTGCGTAGATTCAGCTGGCGTTACTCTGCTTAACATTCTCTCAACCAATTCTGCATTTTTGTCTGTTCTGCAAACCTGCGTTTTGGCTAGCACCATAATCATCATATTTATCAATGCACCTACTAGATTAGTGAGTGGTTGCTGTTGCTATCTTATCACAATGATTCGTGAATTGTGACCTTTGTATTGAATCCAACCTTGCAGTGGAGTGTTAGAGGAAGCCGCAACGGTTTTCGTAATGGTAGAAGCTTATAACTCTTATCAATCCCGTCGATTACATTACATAATCTAACACAGAATCTATCATTCCTCTATCTTATGATTGATTATGGAATCTGAATGTGAATTGTGAATGGGAATATAACAGCCGATATCTTGAATTAAGCAGCAACAAGGATATTTCATTTCAGGCGCTGGAGAAGACTAATGGCTGCCAATTATGGAACATTCCAGTGGATACACAACCTCCCAAAACGAATGGTGGTAGAAATGGGAGGCCTTGCAAAAATTGTATCATCAGAAACAGAAGAATAAGAGGAGAATCAGAGGATTAATAACAATTAAAGCCAAAAAGGATGGGAAATCAATTCATGATTCATAGAACTCGGGCAGTCTGGTTTGCGAGACTGCACTTCCTCAGTTGATGTTCACCTCAGACACTGTCTGCGTTAAAATTCTTCATCCATTGAACCCATTTTAGCAAAAGTAGAAATGGTTGTTGTGTAGATTACTTCGTTCGGGTGGCTGTCAGGGTCATCGTCATTCCGCATTGCCCTCAACATTTTTATAACATCTCTCAATCTACGATTCTGCATATACCCCTTCATTAGAGTAACATATATGCGAGCATCAGGTTTGTAGCAGAAACATATTTGGCTAAATCCTGTTCTTTGAGGGCATAGACTCACTACAGAGTTCGAGGAGCAGTGCCAAACCATTGGATAATTGATATTGTGGACTGATCGTGATAATCTCTGTCACATCATGGCTCAAAGGAGGTACCAAGCGTCATTGTGCTAGTACAACTCTCATGGTTGTAGCTCACATCGGTTTCCATTATCACCTCAATAGAACCCATGAGACTTATTGCAAAGATACCCACAACGAAAAGGAGTTTGCCACGAAATCTCGGCCGCCCAGACACCATCCCTTCTTCAAGGACGCCTTTTAACTATAGCACTCAGTCCATCAGGACGAGACCCGTTTCGCGTACTGCTTGGCGATCAACTGTTCAACGACTCACGTCTTCAGTGATAATTGTTTTATTTCTGCTTTATCTAAAAAAAGGGTTTTCTTTCTGAATTTTTTAGATGTAATGGTTTCCTACAGTTTCCAGGAGGCCTAAGGCCAAATTTATTTGTCATATACTATTTATTTGCATTATAATGATCATAGTTTTCTTCTCTGTTAAAAAAGCTAGAGACTCATTCCAATGCCTATGACCTGAGCAAGTGTTGGAGCAGCGTGGTTGGCTTTGGTGGTCTGTTTTGGTAACCAGTGTGGCATTGTATTTAAGACATTCGGAGACGGTTTTTGTTTTTGGAAAACTCCACTTCGGCACGATTTCTGTGTTGTTTGGTCTTTTCCTCAACAAACTTTGATAGGGTTTTACTACTATTGGGGGCCAGTTCGTCGCTATTATTTACAGGTTTTGTTAGACGAAACGGAGTTTCTGCACCGTTGTATTAAAGAAAGATGTTTTGCATGTCTTAAATTTCCGGGTTTTTAATTTGTAATTTCCCAAAGATCTGGACGCCTGGAAGAATTGTTTGCAAAAAAAAAAAAGGGCAGAGTTGTTTCAGTACTCTTTTGTTGTAAGTGAAAATGGCTTTAATTAGTGATGTATTAGATTTATTAAATACCTTGATATATTCCACTGCTGATGGGAAGGTAAACATCAACAAAGACACTCTCTGTGACATTCAGACCTGCCTATATAATGCACAGGAAAAGATCGATTTTTTGCAGCTTGAATCACAACTACAGCGAGAAGAGCTGCATCAAAATAGACATCATTCTGAACCTGTTTCTGTTCAGAACGTTGAGACTGCAACCCATCAGCAGCAAGTCAATAATGTTATAGTTCATTTAGATTTACTACCCAATAAAGTAGCAGTTGTACATGCAGATGCAAAAGTCCAGTCTGCACTTCCCAAGCCCATCATCAGACGTTGGGAACAACTTGTCCACAACAAGCACAAAACTGGTCTTAGATATGACAAGGACTTGTCCTTTCATATTCCAGACTATGCCAAGCCCATTCAGTTTCAGAGTGTTGGATTCATTCATGACAGTTCACCTGCTCCTTATGACAGTTCAACTTCAACTGTTCCAGACTCTGCCCTCTTCCACACCACAACAACAACAACAACAGCTTGTAAAATGCCAATACTGTGACCGAGTTGGCCATATGAAAGATCACTGTTTTGATCTTCATCCATGTAAGCACTGTCATAAAAACCAGTCATTCTTCACACAGATGCTTCAGAAACAAACATCCTGCAAGAACAAAGATTCATCTTGGATGGATCACTTCTTGGCAATGGGCATCAACAACCAAGAAGATATTCCAAACACATGTCAGAACTTGTTCCAGGGTATTGAACAATCTTACAGTTGAGTTTTCTCCATCATCTCACCTTGTATCTGACAGGGGGGGAAATGATGGTCATCTACAAGCTTCAAAGCCACATCAAGCGACCCCGAGCCACAACCTGCCACACTAGTTTCAGAGTTGTAGCCAGAAACGAAGATGCCTGTGAACATGCCTTCATTTGGCAATCTGGGACACTTCCTCTAGCAGAAGACTTCAGCTTCTTGCCAGTTTCGGAAGAATTCCAGGAACAAAATTGAGAGCACTTCCTCTAGCAGAAGACTCTAGCTTCTTGCCAGTTTTGGAAGAGTTCCAGGAATTGCATTAAGCATCCCAGAGTTGTTGGTCATCCTTGAACCATCACAGGTTGAGACTTCCCTTTTCAGGTTGAAGTTCTCCCTTTTATGCGGGTTGAGACCTCCCTTTCATGGTTGAAGGTTTCCCTTTTCAAAACAATAGGAGCACTTCCTCTAGCAGAAGACTTCAGCTTCTTGCCAGTTTTGGAAGAGTTCCGGGAACTGCACTAAGCGTTCCAGTGTTGGTGGTCATCCTTAACCACCGCCCTTTGTACCAACATTTCAGAGAGCACATTCAGCCTAGTGCTGCCATGCATTTTTGCACATTTTGTATTACAACTCTCTTCTTGGACTCATACATAACCCTTCGGATTAAGGGGGGGAATGTTGGACACCTAATCCGTAATGGGTTAGTGTGGAAGCCGAATGGACAAAAGGAGTCCAAGAGACCTTGGGATGTGAAACCCAACGGTCACAATATGTACTATAAATGTATATTAGTTGTTAATAAAAATTGTGCTGTCATGTTTTATCTTTCCTATTTTGTGGTTGCCCATGTGTGTTTAACAATTCTATCAATGAATTCATCTTGATAAGTCATCACCTTTTGCAAGTCGAAGTATAAAGTTGTAAGATTGCTTCCCTTTTCCCTAATAGGTAAGCGAGGTACGCTTAAGGCCTCGTTGACTAGGAAACAAAGTCCTCATTCATATTTATCATAAACTCGATTTTCCCAAGACTAAGGCACTGATCTACCAAGAGGTGGTCACTCAAAAGTCAACTAGTATGCACTTCTTCTAGGTCTAACCAAGCTGGGTCACCTAGGGCATCATTTTCCCGACAAAGCACCTCTCCAAAACATTCAATATCATAGCCTCTCATGCGTTGTTATGTCCTCAAGGCCTCCTCCAATTTTGAAGCCATTACGACGGAGGAGTTGTGAGATAATCCAAGCCCTAGCTTCGAGATCAAACTTTGCCCTAGTATCCCCAAGGCTAGTGCCTCATAGGATCAATTTGATACCTCGAAGTAAAAATTATTTCTTTGATCCTTTCCCCCTCCTTGTTTGGGTTAAGAACATCATTGGTTGCTAAATTCTTGCCTCTTAACCTAAGTTGGGTCCACTTGGTCTCGTGTGGTCCCACTACTTTGAAAAGACAATTCTTCAAGAACCATATGGGATACCAATTCCAATAAGGATTTTAGGGATTGGGAAACTCTTTCACAAGTCATATTCCCTAAACCTAACTGTTAAATCCCCACATCCTTCTCCTAGAAGACAATGTACCTTGTTTAGAAAGCAAGCAAGCTCCATTCTTGACCCTCTTCTAGAAAGGGATTGTCCGAGTCACTTTACATCCGCTTGTTGATTTTTCCTTCTTTTGTGACTCCACATATACTTGGTCTCCTCCCATCAGTGAAAGTCCGTAAAGAGTAGGGAGCCTTAGTTGAGGTGACAATGGGCTGAGTCTCCATTTGTTGCACTTGGCTTAACATTTGACCCCTTTAGTAATCCCCTTTAGGTCCCCTGCTAGTTTGAGCGGTAACATTTTAGCATCGTTGCCGGGGAGGAAGAAGGTCCACCTCCCTAGTGATTCATTGAGGAATTGATTCATTGACGACATCTATAAAGTATTCTTCGACGACTCCATTGATTGTCCAAAGCCCAGTTTACTTGAAGGCATGTACATTCATCCTTTAACTAGGGTTGTTGCAAAAAGGGGAGAGCGAACTCCATCACCTGTTGGAACCGCTCTTTTCCCTAAGTTTGAAAAGGTCAGTGATCCCTCTTTGAAAATTCCATCTAGTTCTAGCACTGACACAAAACAAGATCAACCCAAGATGACCAAGAGTGAAAGGCACTTGGTTAGTGTCTTTGCCCCTTTGAAATTGAATGATGATCCCAAACCACTACCTGAAAATTATAACCGATGGTTACCCAAGTTCAAAGGTGATGCTACTTGGACTACCCATGGTTTTATTGAAGAATTATATTGGCATATGTCCTTTGGAATGATCTTTGATGAAGAGAGGCTTATGATGTTGTTTACTCTATCACTCGAGGGGAAAGCAAGAGATTGGTATCTTAGCCTTCCCTCTGCATGCATATAGGACTCTGATGAATTTGGAGACCTATTCACGAAGAGGTGGTCATGCAATGCCCAAGGGACCTTTATAATTGAGAAATTCTACCAACTAACCAAGGGAAGGGAAGATGTGCAAGGATTCATTCAAAAGTTTGATAGGGTAGTCAAAGATATACCCGATCATTTGAAGCCATCTGAACCCAATTGTTAAATTATGGTATGTTCTATGCTTAAGAGCAATTTACTTCGAATCTCCTTATTAGCCCAATATCAATTTCCAGAATAGCAATCACATCAACATGATAGTGAAATGCAAATAGAACATAAATGTAAACAATAGAAGACAAGCCAAGACAAGAGGCACAAGATGTGGCACTAGCCAGGGACAAACCCCAATGCGGGGAAACCCTTTGATCAATTCTTCTTATATTCTTCAATAATTCAACAGAGAGAGAGATAATACAATTACATGATTATGTAATTTTATGACAGCAACAACTAAACCCTAACCGACAAAGGCAAAGCTGGTCAAACAACTCACAAATGACCTCAAGTCAACCTTGGTCAACTCGGCCTTCAACAACAATGATAGGCAGCCCAAAACAGTCCAAGAAAGATGGTCAGACATTGGTCAACCCTAACCAGTGAACACTGGTCAAATACGTGGTCAAAACAGGTCAACATCCTGCTGTCCAGAACTGCGGCTTGCTTGGTAGAGGCTCCCCACACTAATCCGCAGTCAAACTGACCGCCTCACTAGTCAATGCAGTCAAACCCAACCTACTGCTCCTTGGTCAACCTAAGTCAACGTTGTTGCAATAGTTATGCGTCCTCCTTCCTACGTGAGAGAGAGTTGCTCCTCCTACGCATGCCCAATTAAGCTAGGAGAGAGAAGAGATGAGAAGATGAGATGAGTGGTATAATGCCAAAAGGTCTCCTCCTTTTATATGCACGTTGAGGATAAATTGGGGGTGATAAAAATTGTTTTGCTTGCTGGCCGACCTTGACAAATTGTCAAGAAATACAAATAAATTCATATCTCCATGAATACATGTCAGAATAGGATGATCGTTAGATCAATCGTACACCTCTCAATGAGAGGAATCCAAGAAAAATATCTGTTGTCATAAATGAGGTGACCCACTTGGAGTTTGGCCCTAGTTGCCAATTTTAACACCAATATTCATGATAAATTCATAAAAGCGGTGGGTGACCACTTCACCTATATGTGTTAAGGGATAAGAAACCTTCCACCTTGGCTAAAGCTAAAGAGATAGCAATGGAAGTTGAAGAAGACATACGCATCTTGAAGATAGATATCGATGACCACCCTAGAACTAGAGTCGAGGTTAAGAAGGAGAAATCCAAACATCAACATGAGGAAACTATCATTGCCATCCTCAAGAGAATGGAAAAGTTCACCAATGAAGCCAATGCACATGACATGGTTATCATGAACAAAATCAACGTCTTGGAAACCGCCCAAAAATCTAGTTATATCCAAAAGGAAAACCTTTTCCCAAAAAGCAAAGTGAAGAAGATAGGCCAAGCTCTTCTCAATTCCTAAACACTTTGGCTCCAACTAATGCTGTTGAGATAGACCCATCATCTGAGGATGAGGAAAGTGAAGGGGAAGAGAGTGAGGATGAACAAACTGATGAGCAGGCTAACCTCGTGGAATCTGACATCTTCAACATTTTGTTAGGAGGATCATATACATATCCTCCCATTAGTGAGGTTACCCTTAAAGAGGAAAAGGAAGAATCCATCCTTAACTCTGGTAGCAAAGGAAGGTTCAAAGGGGTCCAATACTCATGAAAAGAAAATAACAAAGACCCCACAATTTCCAAGGAACCATCTAAAGAAGATCCATTATCTAAGCATGCTCGTCCTGAAGAATCTCTCCCTGAAAGTCCTTTGAAGAAGGATCCCCCAACAAAAGCCAATCCGGAAAAGGATACTCCAAGAAAGGAAAACATCAAGAAGGAAAAAGGGAAAGAGGTTAAACTTGACATCGACATAGTAGTTGTAGTAGGAAGAATGACTATACCCATTCCTTTGAAAGAGATTGCTAAACTTCCCAAGCAACAACAACAAATAAAGAAGTCCCTAGGAATTCAGGAAGAAGAATTACTTGAAGAATTGCAAAACATCCATTTTCCTGATGAAACCCTGGGCATGAACCATATTTGCTCACTTTGGCTATCAATGACCTCTTCTTACACAATTGTATGTTAGACTCAGGGGCTT
The DNA here is from genome assembly GCA_000404065.3 of Pinus taeda. Lineage (NCBI taxonomy): Eukaryota > Viridiplantae > Streptophyta > Pinopsida > Pinales > Pinaceae > Pinus > Pinus taeda. Next base: position 64,377 of record APFE030711127.1, read on the forward strand.
TCGCAAATATCATGCCTTTAACAATATTGAAGCAATTGGGTCGACTCCCAACATTACTCGACCATACAAAAAGGTGTGTGGTTTTAACTCCAAACCTATGGAAGTGGAGGGTCTCATCAAGGACCTTAACGTCTCTTTGGCTAGGAATCCCAATATATCCCTCCTCATGGATGTTATTGTCATTGATATTCCTGATGTGTGGGGGATGTTATTATCTAGGAAATGGGGGGCTACCGTTGGGGGTCATGTTCAAATGGACTTATCATATGCCACCATTCGACAATCCGATGTCAACCCTTTTATCCTTTATAGGGAACCTACCTACTTACCTCATGTGATCAAGCCTGGACCATACCAGAAAACATGTGAAATTAAGAAACCTTCTCCTATTCTCCCAAATTTTGTATCCTCAAGCGACCAATCTCTAAAGCAAGCAAAAGGTGGAAGCCTAAAAAAGAGTACAAGGCTGGGGACTTAGTCTTGGTTGATAGTGTTGATCTAGATTATCATTGATGTCAATATGGCAATAATCAGGATGGCTATATTCTGGGATACTAAATGACATTTCTTACCCCTAGTGATTAAATGATGATGTGAAGCCAAGAAGAAGCAGATCCATGAAGCAACAGGAGCAAGAAGCCAAGGAGAAGTAGATCTGTGAAGTAATAGGAGCGAGAGAAACAATGCTATCGGAAGTCATAGGAGTGAAGAGAAGCCTCAGGAGTGAGAACCCAAGAGTGAGGACCGAAAGGAAGAAAATAGTGATATTGGAGGAGCAAAGGTGATCTCCGATTGCGATCTGATATGCAGACCCGATCAATTTATGGTAACAACTCTAATGTAATATTGCATCCTGCCATATCACAAGTAAAGCCTTGTTATGTTGAAACCTCGATTGCGATGAGTTACGAACCTGGATAGGACTATTGAAATAGGTTTATTGTAATATCGTGTCCACCACGTTCGAAGTTATGTACCACAAGTCTTAAAGGAATGTCACGATAAAACCTTCGATTGCGATATATATTACGGACCTGACTGCACCACTATAAGATGACTTAATGTAATATCGCATCCGTTGAATCACAAGTTTCAAAGGGACGACATGTAAAACCTCTAATTGTGATAGAGTTGTGGACTCTACTGATTTATCAAAAATAGTTTATTGAATATCGCATCCCCTTCGTCGGAAGTAGGGGCATCGACAATGTTATATTGGAGGATAGAGCATGTGCATAACTTGTAAGACCTCCAATTCTCATGAAGTTGCGATTGCGGTTTAAAGAAATGACGTGGCATGTGGGACATCCAATGTGGGTATAGCCTCTCCCATGTGGTTTCCGTAAATAACAAATGTATGTTATAATTGGATGAATATCAACAAAAGGCCCCTCCGATATATTTTTAATGTGCGACGTCATAAGTCGGCCTCTCCTTCAATGAACGCGTCTTTTTGGTTCTTGGTGAAACTCATATATATACAAGTTAAAACGCTTCACTTCAAGTAGGCAAATCGGGTATCCATCACAGAAAAGAAGAGACAGTTCACAACTCGTGAACTTGAAGGAACAGAAGAAGGAAGTCGAAGGTCGAGCAGGAAAAGAAGGAAGTTGAAGGTCGAGCGGGTAAAGAAATTCTTTTGGCTGGGTTAATCTTTGAAAGGCCTGGACCTGTAATGAATCTGTAAAAGTGCAGACTCCGACCTGTTGCAAAGACTACATAGACAGGGTATAGTAGTGGCGAGAACTTCTATTTGAACAACCATTATATACACACTGGTGGTCAGACACATAACTCAGTATTCCGAATCAAAGCCTATACATTGGATAGTTAGTCATTGATGATGTAGCATGGAGATTATAGTGAAGCTGAAGATTGACAGGCCTTGGTGAAGAAGACTTTGGGAGCCATGAGATACAACCAAACACAGCTTGACAAAGTAAAGCTATAGGTTTGGAGCCCTTGGGGTTGGTGCCTCAGAATTGACAAGGTTGGTGCCTTGGAACGTCCATGTTGGTGCTTGGAAAGTATAGGATTGGTGTCCTTGGTGTTGGTGCTCCTAAACTCAAGGTTGGTGCCTTGATAAGATAGGGTCGAAGCCCTAGAGTTCAGAGCCTCATCAAAGTCCAAGTTGGTGCTTGGCAAGATTCATCAGTTATTGTATTCAATCTTTTTCTATATTTAATAAAATCATTTCTTTGATTAAATTATGAAGAATCTAAATTGGTAATAATAACAATTGAAAAGAAATATTGATTTATCCCCCTCTCAGTATTTCCAACAGATAGAGATCTAATACCTGTCAGGATTCATGGAAAGATTAGGGAGGATTATTATTACATTGCCAAACTTAACGACGAACTTTGGCCCGAGCTGGTCAAATTAAGTTGTATCACCTCTTTCCTCGAGACTTGATATTGTATCATATGCATGGTAGAGTAGGATGCATTGCATTATGATTTTGCATTAGAACTAGCTCATTGTGCCATTTCTCCACCACCTGAGCCAACCATGTGGTCCCTCACCTATGTGCCATGCTCGTATGTTTGAAGGTGGGCTTCCTGAACCTAAAGGTACGACTTGTCATTTGGTAATTGAAAATTGGAGTTTTCTTATCATGGACACTTCTAACATGAATTAATGGAAGGATTCGATGGAAAGAATGGGTTAGGTCTGTGCTCTTGTCCCCTAGTCCCCTTTTGGATGTTAACCCTGGATTCTAGTCCTGTGGGATTCTTTTAGTGACCATTTGGATTTAGGGATGGTATTTCAAGGGAAACCTTAATTTTGGTTGCATGGTCTCGCTTCCTCATCCGGATATATTACCCCCCTTCCACTCATTATTACCCCATTCATCATTTCTCTCACCTAAGTCCACATTCCTCCACTAGGTCCACAAGGTTAGCTTTCCCCTTCCCTTTGCCCACACCTTGGGTTAGGCCTAGAATCATACCCCAAAGGTTGATGCAGCGAAAAAGAAAGATAAAGCACAATTGGCCCCATTCAACAAGAAAATGTACCACAAAACACATTTAAAACGTGGGAAAAAGCTAATACATGAGCTCTACCCCATCATCATGGCAATCACCCTGGTTCCTATAGGTTCTATGAGCCTCCTTCATCATATAGGAATCCATGTTTGTCCCAATCCTGGTGGGCAATGAACCGCCCTACCTTAAAAGGGGATATTCACTGATATATCTCACACATCATGCTCTAACCCCTTGAGCCTCGAGCAGTTAATCAAAGAAAAATCATAAAAGGCAAAATTCATATAAAGAAGGGTGGAAAAATCAAGTTCAAGGCACCTCATGTACCACGATTGCTCCCTCCTATACATTATAGACCCAGGTCCGGGCTTCCCTTTTATTAGCTACCCTTGTACCCCAGCATGTGGCTCAAGGTTGCCCCTCCTTATCCTGTACTTCATTTACCTCTCTATCACATACCACCCACCTTTAAAAGAATGTAGCTTGAACATATTATCCCCTTTAGAAGTAGAAACCACCTAATAGGATACTTGGTTAACCCCTTTTGGAATCTGGGAGACATTGGCAAATCCTGAAGCCCATTATAGAAGGGTAGGCCATTTATGAAGTCCCCACTTGTGGTCCATGGTTGTTAAGCTCATTTACTCAATTTTGCTAACGACTTGATGTGCTGGAGGGCTAGGGGATGCATTGGATCTTATGCAAGATTGTAGATGGTCTCCATTTTGGGCTAGGGGATGCATTGGATTTTATGCAAGATTGTAGATGGTCTCCATTTTGGGTTTGGTCTACCTATACGGGGTCCTAACCCTCTAGAGGGCTACATTGGCACATGTAGGGTGTGTGTTGAGAGCCATGGGTCTCCACAGTATTAGACAACACTCTGTGGATCCCCAATGATGTTCAAAGATTGTTCGAGATTCACCTATTGGATGAAGAAGATGCACCTTTGCCTAGCTGGCCCCACAGATGTACCATGCACTTGGTAATTGACCCAGGACTTGTAGGATGATGTGCATCACCTTCACCATCATTAGGGCACTTATAGATGATCTACATGCATCTTCAACTCATTTGGAGACCCATGAGGTTATTATTGTGCCGCCACACCCATTGTGAGCACCATAGGTTTATTGTTTGGATAACAAGGGGCCAACCCGATGTCCATCACTTTTGAGGGTCCTATTCTTCATTATGGCACCTATGAATCTCATCAGGTCTCTTGGAGGGCCCTACGACATGTATTATTTATCATCTGACCTCTTAAGAGGTTTATTATATCATTTGTGAGCTAGTTTGGTGGGATTGTCAGCAAAAGTTGGGTTACTAGCACATTATTTTATTTTTGGGGCTTATGTATGCCTAGGAGATTAATTCGAACTCCTCATTAGGGTATAAATACAAGTGTGATGAGTTCATTTGCTCATCATCACTTTGGATTGAATCTCATCTCTCTCTTGAGAATTTCACACTTTTTCTTGGAGGATGAATTGGAGCTTTGTGGATGAATTTTGATGTTTGGATTTGGTTTATCTTATCTTGGAGCTTCTCTATTGTTGAATTGTGGATTGTTGGATATGTTCTATTACATTTAAGTACACGCTTTTAATGCTATTCTTATTTTACTTTGTCGTATACATTGGATTTGGAATTTCACTATTTTTAGGGCTAATTGCTACATCCATTTACTGCTTAAATTTTGGAATTTTGTCTCTATATAGCATCTCTCAATGTATGGGCAATGTAATTTTGAATGAAATTTCCTAGGGATAATTCTATCAACAAATTCATCTTGATAAGCCTTCACCATTTGCAAGTCGAAGTATAAAGATGTAAGATTGCCTCCCTTTGCCCTAGAAGGTAAGCAAGGTAGTCTTAAGGCCTCCTTGACTAAGAAACAAGGTCCTCATTCATATTTATCCTAAACTCCATTCTCCCAAGACTAAGGCACTCATCTACCAAGAGGTGAGCACTCAAAAATCAACTCTTTTTCACCTTCTTCTTAATCTAGCCAAGTTGGGTCACCTAGGGATCCATTTTCCTGACAAAGTAACCCTCCAAAAAGTTCGATCTCCTAGCCCCCCTTGCACTGGTGTGTCCTTAAGGCCGCCTCCAATTTTGAAGCCATTTCAACAGTGGAGTTGTGTGATAATCCAAGCCCTAGCTCCGAGATCAAAGTTTGCCTTTGTATCTCTCGAAGGCTAGCGCCTCATATGATCAATTTGACACCTTTAAGTAAAAATTCTTGCTTTGATCCTCTCCCCCTCCTTGTCTAGGTTAAGAACATCATTGGTTGCTAAATTCTTACCTCTTAACCTAGGCGGGGTCCACTTGGTCCCGCTCCTTTGAAAAGACAATTCTTTAAGAACCATCCGAGATACCATTTTCAATAAGGATTCTAGGGATTGGGAAACCCTTCCACAAGTCATATTCCCTAAACCTAACCCTCAGATCCCGACATCCTTCTTCTAGAAGATAATGTACCTTGCTTAGAAAGTAAGCAAGCTCCATTCTTGACCCTCTTCTAGAAAGGGATTGTCTGAGTCACTTTACGTTCATTTGTTGATTTATCCTTCATTTGTGTCTCCAAATATACCGGGTCTCCTCCCATTGGTGAAAGTCTGTAAAGAGTAGGGAGCCTTAGCTGAGGTGACAGTGGGCTACGTCTCCATTTGTTGCCCTTGGCCTAGCATTTGACCCTTTAGGAATCCCCTTTAGGTCCCCTGCTAGTTTGAGCAGTAATAATTTGGCGTTGTTGACGGGGAGAAAGAAGGTCTACCTCCCTAGTGAATCATTGAGGAATTGATTCATTAACGACATCTATAAAGCATTCCTCCGACGACTCCACTGATTGTCCATACCCCTAGTTTATTTGAAGGCGGCAACATTCCTCCTTTAACTAGGGCTGTTGCAAAAAGGGGAGAGCGAGCTCCATCACCTTTTGGAACCACTCTTTTCCTTGAATTTGGAATGGCCAGTGATCCATCTCCCAAAATGCCATCTAGTTCTAACTCTGACCCAAAACAAGATCAACCCAAGATGACAAGAGTGAAAGGAACTTGGTTAATGTATTTTCCCTTTTGAAATTGAGTGATGATCCCTGAAAAATATAACTGATGGTTACCCAAGTTCAAAGGGGATGCTTCTTGGACCGCCCATGGTTTTATTGAATAATTCTAATGGCAAATGTCCCCAAGAATGATCTTTGATGAAGATATGCTTATGATGTTGTTTTCTCTATCGCTTGAGGGGCAAGCAAGAGATTGGTATCTTACCCTTCCCTTGACATGCATATAGGACTTCGATGAATATGAAGACCTATTCATGAAGAGGTGGTCATGCAATTCCCATGGGATCTTTAACATTGAGAAATTCTACCAAATAACCAATGGAAGGGAAGATGTGTTGATTTCTGTGGCATCGGATGTGCTCTTGCCTCGAGATTTTGCAAAGAGGCTAAGACACATGCATTCTCCAATACCCAGAAATTGTTTGGGAAAATTCCACCTAGAGATGATTTAATAAAAATAATTAACTTTTTTAAATCGTTCCCTAAGTCTAAATTTAGGAAATCTGCTTAATTAAAGGGTATGTCATGTCCCTTCCTAAACACATTTGTAACCGGTTTATCTCTACACAATTTTGTACAATTTTGCCAAGGAAAAGGACCCAACAGTTTCGAGTTAGGGACTTAGGAGAAATTTCGGCTAGATTGGTTTGCTAGTGGAAGGTGGGGGCCACCCATGTGGGAATTTGAAGTAGGCAATTTGAATAACTGTTGGAGGGGCCCACATGAGGCAAAGGAAGGCCCACGAAGTCATAAGGAGGAGGAGGCTCTCACTTGGTCATTCATTCACTCTTATACATCGAATTTACTTGACTGTTTGCTCGAGCTATTTAGCTAAGTCAACTGGCTATTCAACCACGACTCTCAAGCGGGAGATTCAACCTTACCTTCCGGGGACTTCGAGTGCCACCCTGGTAAGGCAGTTCCACAACATTTTCAGGAGTTTCGGGGAGTATCTACAACACAGTCACTCAACTATCTTCAGGGAGTGCGTATTTCTAGGCCAGCAATGAGGACATGCAGAGGAAGAAAGAGCCACCTTGGGTCAGCCATTAGCTGGAGGAGCCAAGAAATCTAGAGGACATTATGGGGCCAACATTTAGAAGGAGTTTTGGGATCAGAGAAGGCAGCAAACCAGCAGTTCGATTTCTAGGTTTGGAGAACAACGCAGAGGGCCAATTTAGCCAATTCATGGGTCTTGAGGGGAAGAGATACAACCCAGGAGCTCATCCGGGAAGGAAGGAGATTCATAGGAGGGATCATCTCAAAGTATTGGGGCACTTTCCAAGAGGTTTTACAACCTCATTCCACGAGGCCAAGTTTTGCAGTTGCAGCTCAGGTTGGGCTCCTTGGGGGTCGAATTTTAGAACTCTGAACCAGCTCAAACCATTCCTCGGTTTTTCTAGGCTTAGGCCAAGGAGCAAGGTGCTGAAATCTCATAATTTTCTGAGCATGCGAAGCAGTGATTCCAGCCCTTCGAAGTTGGCAGATAGTGCAGTTTCTAGGCAACGTAGTTCAGTTTTGGTGCAACAGTTGAGGCAGCCTTCAGTTTAGCAATTGCTCACTTGGGTTTTGTCATGCTTATCCATTGAGACAAGCCCAGGTGCACCATTCTATTTTTCTATTGTATTTTCCCTCAAAGAATTAATAAAATGGCTCAACAATTCTCTATTTCCAGCGTTTTCATGAGTGCTTGATGTATATTTCGTTTTTCTGATTGCTGGATTGTTTGCATGCTTTGTATATCACTTAAATTCTTGTTTAGGAACACTACAATGGTATCCAAGCCTAGGTCTTGGCTCAGTTGTGGGGATTTTCTCCTATGAGAGAAGGTGACTAGTAGAACATCACATACAGGAAGCAGTGGTACCCGAGCAAAGAAAGAGAGCTGGAGGTCACTCCAGACATAAAGGACATGGGGACAGCAGTGGTAGCAGAGGAAGATATGGTAGAGCCCAAGAGCACGGAGGAGATGGCTTGTGATAGCCTCTTGAAGGCTTTGAATGATTTAGCGAAGGGCCAAAAAGAGATGTTGGAGGAGATAAAAATGCAGAACGGAGAGAGAAACACCCCTAGAGGATTCTTATTTGGGGAAACTTTTGGAGCCTCCCAGCAATTCGATTACCTTTCACCGGCAGCACAACCCGCATCAGCTAGTGGGCCAACTCGAGCCACACTGCCTTCTTTCGTACCTGTGGTACAAATCGAACTAGCGGGGGTGAAGACACCACACAGATGGGAGAACACTTTAGAGAGTGGCAATCTATGGGTGCAAACTTCAGGGAAGCACTCTCTTTAAGAGATTTCCACAAGCTCAAGCAGAATGAGAAGAGCAAGGGCTATGGAGGATAGGGCATGCAGAGCTATGAGCTGTAGAGGACCATAGGGAGGATGTACTTCCCTATATTCGATGGCACTACCAAGTGCACTGCTAGGGCTTGGGTTGAGAAGATGGACACCTATTTCCAGCTCAACTGGATGATCACTACCCCTTATAGGCATCATAAGGCCTATAAGGATGAGATTGAGAGGGCCATCAAAGAGTTATTGGCATTGGGCCATATCAGGCCAAGTTCCAGTCGCTTCGCTTCTTCAGTAGTGTTGGTGAAGAAGAAGGACGAAACCTTGCTCATGTGCATTGACTACCGGGTCCTCAACTGGAAGACATTGAAGAACCGATATCCCATCCCCCTCATAGATGAGTTGATGGATGAGCTTAGAGGAGCTAAGTACTTCTCTATGATAGATCTACGTTCGGGGTACCACCAGATCAGGGTGAAGAATCAGGACATCCCTAAGACAACTTTTCGGTGCCGTTATGGGCACTTCGAGTTCCTGGTCATGCCATTCAGGCCGACCAACGCGCCAACTACCTTCCCGTTGTGTATGAACCATGTCTTCCGAAGGCAGTTGAGGAGACTTGTGCTAGTTTTCTTCGACGATACCTTGATTTACAATAGGACTTGGGAGGAGCATCTGCAGCACTTGGAGGAGGCATTGTGTATGTTGGAGCAGCAGTTTTATGCCAAACTGTCCAAGTGCAAGTTTGGCCTGACAAAGATGCTCTACTTAGGGCATATCATTGGTGCAAATGGGGTGAAGGTCCATGAGGAGAAGTTACGAGCTATCCGTGATTGGCTAGTACCCAGGGTTGGGACGGCATTGAGGGGCTTCTTGGGTATCTACACTTATTACTGAAAGTTCGTCAAGGGGTTTTCTCAATTGGAAACACCCCTGACACATTTGACCAAGAGAGGGGCTTTCACATGGACTAATGGGGCACAGGCAATTTTTGATCGCCTCAAGAAGTTGATGAGAAGTTGTCCAATTTTAACACTTCTAGACTCTTCCCAGCCCTTAACTGTGGAGTGTGATGCATCCGGGGAGGGGGTTGGAGCAGTACTATCATAGGATGGTCACCCCATTGCTTTCGAGAGTTGGAAGCTCTTACCACATGAGCGGTCATATTCTATATATGAAAACGAGATGTTGGCCATCATGCATGCATTGGCCAAGTTCCGACAGTGTTTGGTGGGCAACAAGTTTTGGGTGAAGACTGATCACAATAGTCTTTGTCACTTCATGGGGTAGCAGGGCCTCAACAACAGGCAGCAGAGGTGGGTCCAGAGGTTGCAAAGCTGTTCTTTAGGAAGATCTTCTGGTTACACGAGCTTCCTAAGAACATTGTGAGTGACCGGGATAGCATGTACATGGGAGGCTTTTGGTAGGAGCTTTTTAGGTTGGTCAGTGCCGAGCTCACTCCTAGCATGAGCTACCACCCCTAGATAGATGGCCAGACAAAGCGAGTTAATAAGTGGTTGGAGGGGTATCTAAGGAACTACGTGACTGGACAACAAAGGGCTTGGATTCAGTGGTTGCATTTGGGTGAGTATTGTTACAACACCACCCACCACATTCAGTATGACTCCTTTTTGTGCCTTGTATGGTTATGATGCATTATCTTTTGTTGATGTTGTTTTTGGAAGCAGTTGAGCCCCAAAGGCCAAAGATTGGATCCAAGAGAGCCAAGACATCCTCAAGGCTCTCAAGGATAACTTAGTGACAAAATAGAACTAGTAGAAGGTGTACGCAGATCAACACCAAACCGAGAGACATTTCAAGGAGGGGGATTTGGTGTACCTCCTGTTATAGCTGTACAGGTAGTCCATGTTGAAGTAGAAGGGGGCCAAGAAGCTACAACCCTGCTTCTATGGGCCATATAGGGTGATCAGGCTAGTTGGGGAGGTGGCCTATGAGTTGGAACTACCTCCAGGGATCAGGATTCACAATATATTCCATGTCTCATGCCTTAAAAAGGTGTTGGGGCAATAGGTGACAGCGACAATAGAGTTACACCCATTGGATGATGAGGGCCACTTGGTTTTGGAGCCTAAGACCATCATGGAGAGGAGGGAGAGGAAGTTGAGGAGCAGGATCATCAGGGAGTTCTTGGTACACTGGAAGAACTTGCCAAATGAGGATGTCATCTAGGAGGGTGAGCACATTTTGGAGCACCTAGCTCTGAAGTTGCTTGAGGGCAAGCAACATTAGGAAGGGGAGGACTGTCATGTCCCTTCCCAAACACATTTGTAACAGGTTTATCTCTACACAATTTTGCACAATTTTGCCAAGGAAAAGGACCCAACGGTTTCGACTTAGGGACTTACGAGAAATTTCGGCCAGATTAGTTTGCTAGTGGAAGGTGGGGGCCACCCACATAGGAATTCTAACTAGGCAATTCAAATGGCTTGGAGGGAATTCAAATAGCTGTTGGAGGGCTCCACATGAGGCACAAGAAGGCCTACGAAGTCATAAGATGAAGGAGGTTCTCTCTTGGTCATTCATTCACTCTTGTACATCAAATTTCCTTGATTGTTTGCTCGAGCTGCTTAACCGAGTCAACTGGCTGTTTAGCCACGAATATCTCAAGTGGGAGATTCAACCTTACCTTCGAGGGGCTTTGAGTGCCACCCTAGGAATGCAGTTCCATAACATTTTCAGGAGTTCCAGGGAGTATCTACAGCACAGTCACTCAAGTATCTTCAGGGAGTGCGTAGTTTTGGGCCAGCAGTGAGGACACGCAGAGGGAGAAAGAGCCACCTTGGGTCAGCCATTAGCTGGAGGAGCCAAGGAATCTTAAGGACATTATTGGGCCAACATTCAAGAGAAGTTTTGGGGTCAGAGAAGGCAACAAACTAGCAATTCGATTTCCAGGCTTGGAGGACAACGCAGAGGGACAGTTCAGCGAATTTGTGGGTCTTGAGGGGAAGAGCTACAGCTCGAGAACTCATCCGGGAAGGAAGGAGATTCATAGGAGGGATCATTTCAGAGTATTGGGGCACTCTCCAAGAGGTTTTATAGCCTCATTCCAGCAGGCAAGTTTTGCAGTTGCAGCTGGGGTTGGGCTCCTTGGGGGTCCAATTTTAAAAGTCTGAACAACTCAAACCCTTCTTGCGTTTTTTTGGGTTTAGGCCAAGGAGCAAGGAGCTGAAATATCATAATTTTCTGAGCACAAGAAGCAGTGATTCACACCCTCGAAGTTAGCAGATAATGTTGTTTCTATGCAGCGCAGTCCAGTTTTTGTGCAGCAGTTGAGGCAGCCTTCAGTCCAGTAATTGCTCACCTGGGTTTTGTCACACTTGTCCATTGAGAGAAGCCCATGTGCACCATTCTATTTTACTATTGTATTTGACCTTGAAGAATTAATAAAATGTCTTAGCAATTCTCTATTTCCAGCGTTTTCATTGGTGCTTGATGTATATTTCGTTTTTCTGGTTGCTGGATTGTTTGCATGCTTTGTATATCACTTAAATTCTTGTTTAGGAACACTACATGGTATTAATTAAATTAGGTATGAATCTTCTAGAAAAAGACGAGGATCAACTCCAAGTTAATCTTAGCCATTGATTATGTTCTAAACTTGGCCGTTAGAGCTCCAACAAGAGATTATAAGGAGTTTGATGTGGTTGGAGAACACTTGAGCAGATTGATTTTGCTAGAGAATCGATTTCCTAAGTAGCAACTATGAGTTGCCAGAAGTGATTTAGTAAAGTCGAAGCTGCTGCCCAGTCGAAGTTGCTGGAAGAGGTCAAAGATCTAGGAGGCTGACTTGGTGTGGAGGGAAAGTCTGGTCTTGGTCTAGGGTGAAGAGTTTCAAAGAACATTATTGAAAGGAAGAATTATCTTGACTGGGTTTTCCCCTCTAAGGGGGTTTTGCCCTGGCATGTGCCTATATCTTGTGTCTCTTGTTTTGTGATCTTGATATACACATAATATGGCAATGGTTTGATGAAAGATAAGATAATAAAGAAGTAAAAGAAGCCAACGCATTCACAAGTAATTATCAAGAAAGGAGAATCAAACCCTAATATAATATCTTTGATTTTCCAGCATGGAATCAGAGCTAAGGTCAGGAAGAGTCGAAGATCACTTTGTTGGCATGGATTATCCCTCTATGATGAACTACATAGGAATGGGTTTCAACATTGTTGGAAGTTGCATCAAGAAGGTCATCTACTACTTTTTCAACAAGGTCAAAGGTCAAGGATTCTTTGCCGCTCTTATAGGTTCTCTTACTAATGACTATGTTGTTAGAGGCTTGAGATCAACATCGTTGAAGCTGGATAATGGATCAAAGTTGCATTCTATATGTTCCAGGTTTGAAAAAGAATATGCTTTTTATTGTTTAGAAGATAAAAGGGAAAAAATTGTTTTTGTTGATGGAAAAGTATTGGTTTGGGAAAGACTCTAGTATTGATAATGCTAGGGTTATTGGAGTTCATGAAACTAGTGAAACTAGGTCTAAAGAGATATTAGACCTCATCCATTCAGATGTGTGTGGGCCCATGTCTAACAAATCACTTGGAGTTCATCTCTACTATGTAACATTCATTGATGACCATTTTAGAAAGGCATGGCTTTTTCTCCTCAAGACAAAGATGAAGTATTTGATAAGTTCAAGAAGTTTAGGGCTGAAGTGGAAACACTAACCGAACGAAAGATAAAAACTCTGAGGTCTGACAATGGTGGGAAATACACTTCTAAGGAATTGATTGCATATTGTAAGGAAGTTGATATTAAGAGGGAGTTCATTATTCCCTATTATCCCGAACAAAATAGATTGGCCGAAAGGAAGAATAGGTCAATTGAAGAAGTTCTTATGGGAAGAAGCAACGTTGACAACATTCAAAATAGGATTCCTCATAAGAGTCTTGATAATACAACACTCGAAGAAGTATTCACAGGAAAGAAGCCGAGTGAGGATCACCTCTGAATCTTTGGAAGTCCAGCGTATATTCATGTTCTATAAGACATCTGTTATATACTCAAGAAGTATGAAGGAGAACCTTTCAGGACAAGGTAGGTCGAGGAACAAAGGTATGCTTTAAATACATTGATTTCTTTATATTGAAAGGATTACTCATTTGACAGTCTATTACTAACATTGTTATGTCCAGCTATATTGAATCATAATGATTCTTGTTTTTGGGTGATTCATCTCTTGATAAATCTACCCACCCCCCTCTCATATTCTGAACTGATTTTGTAGAACCCTAGACAGGTTTTGGAAAACCTTAACCGAAGGGTATGCTAATGTGAATGTCTGAAACCGTAAACTGTTTAGAGATATTGTGAAATGTTATCTGATGATGTCATGATTAGGATTTTGGTACGATCAGGAAAACCTAACTTGTTATGGTTGAATGATAAGGTCTAAAATCCTGAACCTTGAGGTTTTGGTAATGTTGGGTTTGCTATGTTTCTACATGGAAACCTTAGCTCATTAGGGTTTGGTGGAATGTGTGAGCAAAACCCTTATATTGTCTTAGAAATGATTTCCTTGGTATGTGTGTGTTTGTCTGATCAAACCCTAGTCTATCTAATTTGGTTCACTCTTGATATTTTTTTTGTGAAGTTGGGTTTGACTAACACATGATATGAAATATATTTGCAGATATGTCCTTTTGATTGAAACCCTAGCTTGGTCTAGGTCAGATGTATTAATGTTGTTGGACATATGATGTGCTTATGAATAATTATGAATTCCGAGTTATGTGTGTTGACCTAGTTATTGATGGTCATAAGTCTTAGGATTTAATGGAAATCCTTGTTTGAGATTCTAGGATGATGATATTTGGAAATCTAAGGTTTTTGTAGTTAAACCCTAGTGAAGTTAAATTGTCTAGTATATGTGATACTAAGTTGCACGAAACGGGGAAACGGAAACGAGTTTCCGAAACGGGAAGCGATACGAAACGCGACCTCCCCAAATTTGAGGAAACGGGGAAAGGCGAATATATATATATTATATTATATATATATATATATATATATATATATAATATATATTACATATACAAGTATATATATTAAAAATATTTAAAATTATTATATATATGTGCAATCATAAGCATTAAACCCTAAAAAAAAATTAGAACCCACCCTAAACCCTAAAAAAAATTATAAACAAAATAAAAAAAATAAAAAATAAAAAAAAAAATCACTTTTTTTGGAAACGTGGGGCTGTACGGCCATGAAACGCGTTTCCGGCCGTACCCACCCACGTTTCCATTTCGGGAAACGAGGTGGTACGGCCGGAAACGCGTTTCACTGTCGTACGGTACGCGGAAACGCGTTTCGTTTCCGTTTCCGCCGGAAACGCCCCCCCCCCCCCAGCGTTTCCTGCAACATGGATGTGATATAACAATCTGAAATCTATTAGATGATTGTTGAAAATGAAAACCTAGGGTTTTGCAGTTAAATCCTAGTAGTAACATTGTCTAGTGTGAAATGCAACAATCTGAGATCTATGTATTTAATGATTGTTGAAGGGTTTTGGAGTTGAACCTTATTCAAAGAAAATTCTTTGAAATATGATGATTTGAGATGTGTAAGATTGTTGAAATTGTGAAAATGGAATTCTAGGGTTTTGGAGTTGAACCTTTAGTCGAAGTAGAAATCTTTGATGAATGTTGACAATATGATAATTTGAGATTTGTGAAAGATTGTTGAAATTTGAGTTTTTGATGGATTTTGATGATTGATCGGAAATGTAAGGTTTGCAACTAACCCTAGTGGACGCTGGTCAGGTTAATGACTAAGCTGTGATTGACTTCGATTGATTCTTTTGTATGAAATCTAGGTTCTGTATGAATCCCTAGTGAGAAGTCTAACATGTGAATTTTGAAAGGTTGTTAGATGCCTTGTAGATCTATACTTGTGTGAATTGTTTCTAGGGTTTGCTATATGTTGAAGTAAGGTATGTCATACCTTTGGAAGGAACATTGAAACCCTAGATGGAATGAAAGTTGTTATAAAGTAGTCTAGGGTTTATGATAAAGTCCCTAGCAAGATGATGAAGAGTGTATGTCTCTTGTTTGTAAATTAAGTATGGGTATTTGATATGTATAAAAATGAAATGCTTCTGTGATTTTGATATGACTACCTTGATGCTTCTATAGATTTGGTTGTACTTGCTATATAAGTTGCGCAGGTACACAATCTTCAACTTGGTGAATATGTTCAATGTGACAAGCATGATGAGGATGATAATAACTCTGATGAAATGGTTGGAAGTCACGAAAGATTCTCCGACGATAAAAAGAAGAAGATGATCTCCTTGGTGAAGCATGAGTAGAAGAGAATCGAGATTTCCTTAAGATTAAGAGGGAGTTTGGATGAAGAGATGCTTTCTAGTTTAAAGTGAGGGCATAGCTTGATGAAGAACGAATTTTGGAGGATATGTTGTTGCATGGGAACTTGGAAGTAGGAAGGAAAACATATGATTAAGGAATCTTCTGTCAAAGATTCAGTTAATAGTCCTACTATGGAAAGTTGAGAAGCAACATCAAGTTGTCTAAAAGACCTTGGAGGTTTGTATTTGATTTTGTACATATGAAAGTATATTATTGGGGTTGTGTTTGAGCAGGTGAATCTATCGAGGTTCTAATAACATGCTAGTTACCAATTAGTTTGATTGGGAAAGGTTGGTCATTCTTGATCTGCTGGATAAAGGGGTGTTGAGGCTTTGTGAGTGAGGCATTGCCTGGGAAGACATCTGGCTGGCATTTTGTGCTGCTGTCTGGGTCTCGAAGTTGGAAAGGTGGTGTTGGTTATTGAGCTTTGTTTTGATACACACCTGGATTTTTGGGTTGGTGGTTAGCAACTAAGCCTGATGGTACCTAGAGGGGCTAAAAGCTTGAGTCCATCTTATTCCCACTTGGATAGATTACCCTGGTCAAGAATCTAGTCGAGGGCATTGCAGTGCCTAAACTGTTGAGTGGTTGATTGGATAGATTGCCCTGGCGAGGAATCTGGTCCATGGCATTGCGGTGCCTAAAAGTTCTTCATGGTTTATATAGTTTGAGATCTTCCATTGTCTTTGTACATTATGAATACCTCCCTAGTCAAGAGGGAGTGTTGGAATTGCGGTGCCTAAAAGTTCTTCATGGTTCATATAGTTTGGGATCTTCCATTGTATTTGTACATCATGAATACCTCCCTAGTTAAGAGGGAGTGTTGGAAAATGTAACTATGTTCGGTCTTCATTAATATACTTGAGTCATCATGTAATGTACTTGTCAAAATAATTATTATTATTATTATCGTGACTTATTAAAGCATGGGTTTTATGCTTGGGTCACCATGTTTTAGGTTAAAGTCCTCATTGAGGACTTATAGGATTTATTCCGAGTCGATAGAGTCATTGTACATTTAAAGAGACCCTTCTTGGGCTTTTGAATCATGTAAAAAGGTAAGTATTGAGTCAAATATGATTCATGTAACCTCCACACCATGTCGGCCTAGAAGAAGATCAAGTCGGCCTAATGACCCTATTCGACCTTACATGGAGCCTACAAAAGCAAGCTCATCAAATTCATTTGGAGTATTACTCTCTCACACAAGTTTGAAATCTCTTGTAGCTGGAAAAAGTGCAAAGCTCCCATGTAGCTAGGAAAGAGTGCGAAGTTTGTTGCCGGGAAGCCGAAGTGAATGCAAGTTTAGGGAAGTCTAAGAAGAAAGGAAAAACCAAAATTTTGGTGTTCCTCTGTCTTTGTTTCGTGGTCTAGATTGGGAGATCGAAGTCTCCTAAGTTTCGTTTTTGTCGGAAGTTGACTGTTGCCGCAAGTTGTTGCCTAGTCGAAGTTGTTGGAAGGGGTCGAAGATCTGGGAGGCTGACTTGGTGTGGAGGGATAGTCTGGTCTTGGTCTAGGGTGAGGAGTCTCAAAGAATACTATTGAAATGAAGAATTATCTTGATTGGGTTTTCTCCTCGAAGGGGGTTTTGCCCTGGCATGTGCCTATATCTTGTGTCTCTTGTTTTGTGATCTTCATACACACATAATATGGTAATTGCTTGATGAAAGATAAGATAATAAAGAAGTAAAAGAAGCCAACACACTCAAAAGTAATTATCAAGAAAGGAGAATCAAACCCTAATATAATATCTTTGATTTTCCAACAAAAACATCCATATACTCAAATACATATGTAGGAAGTATAAACAATAAACATAATAATCAGATCCATAAGTCTAAAGAAAAGTAAGAGGCATCATAAGTCAAGAAATACTTATCTTTAGTGAGAGGTGATCCTCTCCGTCTTGAACCAGCCATCACCATCCATAGTTCACATAACAATGTTGCCTTCAATCAACCAACCATGCCTACTAGGGATTATCCCATCTAGAGCTTCATCAATTCTTTCACAAGTGCTTGAGCATCTTCACATTGACCATACTAAGTTTCATATCTCATATTTTTCCATAATCGAGGGTTTATCTCAAACCCTATCCTCATAATATCCATCAAACCCTAATACGCAAATTGTCTAAGGTTTTCTTCAAAACCTAGAATTCTTTTAAGTCTCCACCATCCTCTTCTTGCTTCCATCAATGGTGTCATCATCGGGGTGATCTCCAAGACTTTTCTTTAGCCCCAACTCTGTTACCATGTTAAATTTTCTTAGGGCTATATTGTTCTTTGCTTTGATAATTGTATTTCTTCATTAAGTTCACCCCTTAACATCATGATAGTATTCAAATTTACATCATTATTCATCAGCATATGCAACTATGTAGAAAGAACAATATCATCATCATTAGTGTAGCAGAACATAAAGGAACAATAGAAGAAAAGCATGCACACATAGAGACACCAAGACTGTTCAGAGACTAGGGAAAAACTCACTATGATGAAAACCCTGGCAAATTCTTCTTCTTATAGATTGTCATCAAATGTTTCAACAAAAGAGAGTACAATGATCCATATCTTCACAACAACTAGAACATCCATGAAATGAACCTAAACATGCTTGTATTCAAAACCCTGATTTTTGAGGACTGTAATGTATAGTCACAGTCTGTAGTCAACTGTTGAACACTGCTGTCACTTAGTGGAATCTTCAGAATACTGAAATTTCATCTTTTAGTCCCGGATGCATGGAGGAGGAGTTGTAAGAGCGACTATGGCAGTCCTGGACGCTCCCTGGTGAACTGTATACATGCGTCTGAGGACAAATAATCTTAGATCTGCCTCAAACCCACCAGACGCACCCGTCAAACTATTGTACGACGTCTGAGGCTGCCCAAACGTACCCTTGACCACTCCATGCGTGCGTGTGGGGACCAAATTGCCTGATCTGGTTCAGAAATCCTAGATGCTCCCTTAGCTGAGGTGACAATGGGCTAAAGCTCCATTGTTTTCCTTGACCTAGCAAGTGTTCCTCTAGGATCCCCTTTTAGGACCCCTGCTAGTTTGAGCAGTAACACTACTCACAAAAGCTCGACCCAAAAACATAGTCAAAACCCTTGGTCAACCCAGGAGCAAAACTACAGTTCCAAGAATCAATGAACTTTTCAGAAGTATTTGACCTTCCAAAGAGATTAGAATAAATGCCAAAAATTCCCAAGACAAACTTCAGTCAATGTAGCTACCAAAAGAAAGTTAACACAACTGTAATATTTCTCTTTTTGTCCTTTGTACGTGTGGTGTTTCTTCTTCAATTGCAGATCGAATGCTTGAAATGAGATGATGGTGAAATGAATGCCAATGATGACTTTTTATCATGTGGGCTAATTTTCCCTAATGGAGCTGACTTGATGAGCTTCATGACATCGTCTTGTAGGAGGATAAAAAAAATTCCCATCAAAATTACAATGAAAAATGCTGACTTTACCTACATATATTTTCAACATTGATTGTGGTTCCTTGCTAGTAATTGAGGGGTGCTCTGAGCTCCTTTGCATGGAAAGGTGAGGAGTTGAGTAGCATCTTTGTCACTGGTTTTTGCCTTGAGTCAACACTTGGCATGGATTTAAAACATATCTCTGAGTAAATTTTCAAGGATTATGACTTCAAAGTCATTAGTTGTGAAATAATTAGATAATTAAATTTTTATTTAATTATTTAATCACATGGAAAAGAAGTCAAATAGTTTTAATGAGAGAATGGGAGCTTTTACTAAATGTCTTCATGAGTAAAGCTAGAAGGAAAGCAAGACTTTTCCAATTCAGTTAGGAGATGTGAAATCAGAGTTTGTTGATGTTTCCACTCAAGAGGTGAAGAAAATAAATCGAATTTTGTGTTTTTGACAAAATAATTGAATGTGGAAAAGGAAGAAAGGATGGATTTACATAGAAAGCTTTTGGCCTTTCCAACTTTTCATTGATTTGAGCCATTGGATCAACTAGTTTGAGAGGAAATGTTTCTTCCATATCTGCATATTGGAGCACCGGTACAAGGGTTGGACAATTTTCCTTAGATGCTTTGTTAGCAGTGGAGATCTCACCTTTCCATTGTTGAGAAACCAAGTACAATGTGTACAAGTACTATTTCTGAACTACTGATAATTATTTGTGAATTATTATGGCTTCTTTTAATCTTTCTTCTTCATCAAATAATTACACTTCAGAAATTCAACTAATAGCAATGACAAGAAAGTAGAGATCACAATAGACAAAAGACACTGGAGATAGGCCAGAGGCCAGGGCAAAACCCACAAGGGGAAAACCCAACAACTTCTTTTCTTAGAGAATCAATCCAACGAGAGATATCAAAGTCAAATTATGGTCAAACTAACCAGCTTCACCAAGTGTCCAAGTCAGCTCTTTGTCACAACTGTCAACCACTGGAGTGACTAGATTCTCTGTATTAGTTCGGATCTTTGTCACACGAATCACCACAGACCTTTGCACAAGTTTGGATCTCGGTCACACAATAGACCACAACCTTTTGTACTAATTCCGATTTCTGCCAGTCACCATAGGTTTGGATCTCTCTCTGTTACACATTATTGTAGACCTTACATTCAAATTTCTGTTTCGGCCTTCTATCACAGAATACTAGTCACAGGACACCACAGGTTCAGATATCTTACAGTCTCGGCATTCTATCACAGAATACTAGTCACAAGACATCACAGGTTCGGATCTGTCACAATCTCAGCCTTCTATCACAGAATGCTAGTCACAGGACACCACAGGTTTGGATCTCTCACAGTCTTTCGGTCCTTTACTTCAGATACTAACCACAGTCTTCGACTCTTCTAGCATAGGGATGATCTCAGTATTTTCGGCCTCCCAGTTCCATAGAAATTCGACTTCTTTGCACAAAGGTATACCACAGATAAATCCAATCTTTTGACTTCCTTGATCTGCTCCTTAACTTACTTCGTATGCCCAGAGATGTATTACGTTTTGCTCAGACGAATTTTCTGTTTGAGAGGAGGACAAATGACTTCAATTTGTAGCCAATCAGGAGGTTGAATGAGTGCCAAAGGAGACTGAGCCGACTTGAGGAGAAGAGAACCGACTTGGACACTTGGGGCTCCAAATAAACTTTTCTGTCTAAAATAAAAAATAACTTTGATATGAGCATGAAGATCATGCTTTACATGTACAACAATGATGAATATATTAATATGAAGACCGACCATAGCTACAAAGTTCAACATCTATGTTCTAGTCTCTCAGATCACTATCTCCATGGCAAGCGAAGGAACTCATGGCAGACTATCACTCATTACTGATTATGGAGCAACCAACTTCTTGGGTAATTTGGGATTTCATTAAATTATGTTTGATTCTAAAACTTTCAATGTATTGGAGGCCATGAATGAATTTTCTTTTATAGTGTGATGGTATATTGAAGTGCACTTGTTTTGAATTATTTCACTTCAGGCGCACATGTGTTTCTTGCATCTTTTTTCAATTTTGTTGCTACTATTACTCTCAGAAATCTAGTTTCAACTATTATAAATTTCATTCTCAAGAACCACTTCACTTTTGGTTGCTTATTGGAAAGTCAAAATTGAAGCTTTGTTGTAAGCTAATCAAATTGAAGTTTTATACAACATATTAAGTGGATAATAGCATACATCATCTAGGGTTACCCCCCAGAGACTGGAAACGTCAGTCCGAACGGAGAGACTTTCAACTGTGATAGGGTTGACTGTCTAAAAGTTTCATACAGGTTTTCAATACATATTCGCGTGTTAAGAGGTAGTTGCTAAGGTGACAATGGTGACGCCTCTATATTGTTGTGCAAATTTATTGCTTGGTGAAGGCTCTGCACCAAGGTGCAAGATTTTGCAGCAATAGTTCTAGACCACTAGAGCTCTCTCTCATGAGGCCAAAGGGAGAAAGTGGTAAAATGCTCATAACAATCAAATAAACTTTGAAAACGTTGTAGTTGTGGTTGAGGGCCAACAGGTATGTTGCCAAGGGTAACAAAGTTTTGACCATGGGTCTGGTGGCCAAAGACCGGGATCAGAAAATGAAGCTTCAATACGAAATGTGACAACCAATATGGCTCACCAATTACATATCCAAAATACTTGGAATATAAAGAAATCTATATATATATATATATATATATATATATCAAATAAAATGTAAAATGTATGAGAAATGATATGATATACTAATAGTACAATGAGGGTCCTGTATAGATAAACTAGGCAGGGTGCTTTTCATTAAAATTCATGTCCTTTAGTTGAGATGTATCCTTTCACTAGGATGTGTCTCTTTTACTAATTATTATTTATTATATATATATTTATTACAAAATCCAATTCAAAAGAAATTTGATTGGCAAAAATTTGGATTATACTATTTATTTATGTTTTGAGATTTAGGCATTCCAACAAGAATAAAACACATTAATTATCTGTGGACCAACGTGTGGTGGTTACTGATGTGATCATTAATGTAGACAGTGGAAATCGTGGGGGATGCATTGTGATTTACATGATTAACAACGTTGGAAATCGTGAAATCATGGATTTTTCCATACCAAGAGGGTGAACAGATTATTAAGTATCCCGAGTCCCCTCTGAATTCGACCATTGGGAAAACAGATTAAAGAGCATTGTTAATTATCTCAACACCCCTGTGGAATATAGCCTATTTGCAAAATAGATTAAGCAAATTAATGATTTTGTTTGATCGACCTCCTATCTGGATTCAGAATTAGATGGCAGTGACAGTGGATTCAAGAGTATTAACTGGCCTTAATTCCCGTGGAAATATTATTAATGAAATGGAAATAATATTACAAATTCCAAATTTACAAGTTTTCACGACTGGTTATGTTGAATTTGGTAATTATATTTTGTACGTAAATCCAAAAGCCTATTTACTGTTACTTGGCCAAAGTAGCCAGCAAACAACGATTTGCATGTGACTTTACTGAGTTATGTACGAAAGGAGCTTCATCATCTAAAATTAACACCAAATAAATGTCTGATATGACCATTAGACAATGTTATTTTATCACAGCATGAGAGGGTCCAAAAAAGTATTTCTTACTATTTGAAAGTGTAGTACATAGCTTTTCTATTGTCAATAACATAAAATGAACAGGGCTGAACTAGGGCATATTGAAAAAAAATGTTAATGATCACGGGATTTAACGTAAACAGTGATTTGACCATCAATCATCTTGAATGTTGCAGATGTAAAAATGTTGTAGCTTCATACGTCATTTCTTATTCTCTTCCACCTTTATTTATGCTCTAATGATTGCTTTTCCTTCAACTGAAATAATTGTAACATTGCTTGCCTGTGTGCATTTACAAATGGATGACTTTTTCTTTTAGGATAAGAGGCGAGAGTCATAATACAGACTTCAGAATAGCTGTTCAAGCTTGCTTGCCACTGATTGATGCTGTGGTGTCCCATATCATGAAAGGAAGTTATCCTCGAGGTTTCTTCCTCAATGTTGATGTCCCTGTAAATCCTGGTCAACACAAGGTAACTTCTAAAACTGACTTGTTTTGTAAACTCCAATGACATTGTAAAAGAAAGAATCTTTTATTTAGGTTCTTGCACTTATTATCTGGTAGGCATTTTCTGTTCAATTATAACAATGTGACCTCTTTATTTTAAGATGCAACTCTTCGATTTTGGACCATCTGCTGAGTTAATCTAAAGAGTGCTTCATGTCAGACTATGCTAGAATGTATGTCCAGCTTCTGTGCAATCTGCATGGTTGCCTGCTGAAAAAAACCAATTTCATATCTGAAAATTTCCAGTACTTCCTAATGTTTTTTGACCAATTTGTACTTTCCACTCTTTGTAAAGGAATGGAAATTTCCTGATCCCTATGTTTAACTTTTCTCCAACTTCCTTAATGGTAACAATTACCTTGTCTGAACAGAGCTTAAAAAACTTATCTCTATATTACAATGTCATACTCTGATTGGTTTCAACAAGTGTTGCGAATATCATTATTGGTAATTTCTAGGTAGGGGTCATGAACTTGATATATTGGAAATATTACGGAAATTACTGGCAAACAAAAGATATTCATTTTAATTTTTCTTGAATAGAAGAAAATTTGCATACATCTGCACATCAGGATAACTTAAGGAGTATGTTTTGGAGTAGAAATGGAAAATCACGATTTTGGTAATAATTCTGTGGTATTGCAACACAGGGCCCAACATCTTACAGCTTCTGTTCCAACTTTGATGTATTTGGCAAATAAAATAAAACTAAGCTGCACAAAACAATACGATGGGTACAGATTTCTGAAACAGGCATGGCATTGAAATGTGACGACCCAAAATGTTGGGAGTGCAAAAAGCATGGTATTTAAAAAAGAAGTATATTATTTAAAAGAATATTCCACATCAGTTTCAACATCTTACATCTTATGTTTCAACTTCCAACTTTGATTTAGCACCAAAGACAACAAATCTAAGTTGCATGAAATGTGGAGATAGGTACAAGTTTCCAAAAACAGATGGCATTGCAACGTGACCCCCCAAAATTTTGGAAATGGGTTGTTTAAGATATATATATATATAGCAAGAAGATTGGAATGACTTGTTATAAGAGATTCTAGGATTACTTTGTTATTGTTTAGGTGTCATTAGGGATTCACTTTGTTTGGTGTGGGTCCCATGCATGGTTTTATTGCTCTGGTTGACCCAAAATGTGCCATAAATATGGGCCTAGCTTTAAACAATTCAAGGGCTGTTATTCTTGAAAATGGTTGTTATTGATGTCAAAGACAGTTCTAATTGAGGTGAAAGGTAGATAATCAGCTTGCATTTTTTGAGACTTTCTAGTGATAAGTGGCATGCCCTCCAACTCCTCACAGTTGAGGGGAAATAATTTTTTGAAGACATTTAAATATAATTGTGAAACCAGCTCAAGTCAGCCCCTCTCTTAAAGGCTAACCAAATCCATTGTTTATGGGTACAAGTCGGCCCCTTGAGCCCCCACTTTTTTAGTATAAATAAGCCCACTTGTATGGCTCATTGGGATATCAATTCCGAGTTGAAGAAGAGCAATAAAGTCTGATACAGACCACAGATCTGAGCTGAGGGCAGAGTCTCGCGTTGACCACAGATCCGAGTTGAGAGAATAGTGTAGAGTTGACACATATTTGAGCTGAGGAAGAAGAGCACCAAGTTGAGACAAGTCTGAGCCAAGGAGCAGCGAGCTGACTGTTGACTACTGGAGTAGCACCTGATGATTATGTGAAGACTCCATGCCCAAGGATGATCCAGAGGACACTTGTACCATCAGATGTCATCAATCAATAGAGTCTTTTAACTCTCCTTCTATCTTCTCATCATCTTTCTTCTTTGTACCCAGATTCCACACCCTGTAGGGAATTGTAATAAGTGATGCTAGTATGATGATTTTCTTGAATTTGTAACAGGCCTAGGATGTGGGACTCGATCAGCGAACGAGTACACCTTGGAGTGTTTTTTTTATCCGGTTAATTATCCCTTCTTTTTCAGAGGCGGATAATTCTCTGGATTTTTTCACTCATTTTTACCCCAAAGCCGAGGTGACGGTTTGAAGATTGAGCCCCTGACACATCTTAGTGTCTAGGGTCGATGTATATTACCATACTAGATCACACAAAAAGTTTCGTGGAATTTGGCTAGGTATAAGTAGGATTTTTTAATAGTTAAAAATTTCCCGCAAAACGGGATTTTTTTAATTATTTTTTATGTAAAGGCATAAATAAGTGGCCTTAGGAAATGTCTGGGGCGTATGACCACTCGAAATTCATCCTCAGAGGCCCAGCATTCTCCTAGAGCCTACTTTGGGTGTCAAAAAATGACTCAGAGTCCCTCAAAAGCCGATTTTTCAAGTGACAGTAGCAAAAATGAAGAAAAAATTCAAAAAAATTGAATAATTGGAAAAATTTATAAATTTTTCCAAAGTCAAAATAAGTCAAATTTTGACATGGAAATTATGTGGAGAGTCAGAGGTGATGTGGCAAGCATGTGGGACCCACCAAGAAAGCCATAACTCAAGTCAAAGTTTCAACAAAAAGTCAAAGTGCCAAGCAAGTCAAATGGGCCAGCGTTGAGTTCATATGTATGCTTAAAGTTCATTTTTATTTAATGGTATGTATTAAAGTGTAAAGTTAAATGAATGGGGAGGGGACCCACTTCTCTTCCTATTTTGAATACGTATAACTCAATAAATTATGCACATGCCAAAATAACTCAGCCAATCAGCAGTTTGGATACACGCTGGCCCAATCAAACTTCAACGCAGTTGTCACAGCTTCCACGCAGGTCAGCATGTTTACGTGGGCAGTCAGAGCATGTTTACGTGGGCAGTCAGAGCATGTCTACGTGGGCAGTCAACACAGAAAATACGCATAGTTAACACGTTCATATCCCAGCCAATTCACGTGGGCAGTCCCAGCAGTTTACGTTGGCAATAAACAGCGGCTACGTGGGGAGTCAAAGAGGAGTTTACGTTGGCAAGCTACCAGCAGTTTAGAGGCAGCCGAGCTCAGCATTTAACGCAGAAATACGCACAGCTACCAGCAGTTTAGAGGCAGTTAACACAGCAGTTTGGAAACACATGGACAGTCCTCTAAGCCACTTGTACAAATTCGTTTTACATTGGGATTGTCACTTGTTACACTTGTCATTGTCTCTTGGCATTGGGATCTCCTCCCATTTCTCTATTTATGGGAGCCTTGGGCTCTTATTGTAGAATCATAGAACGAGTTGTTGGGCTTGCGGAGACTCTGCTGGATTTTGTACTTACCTTTCATATAAATAAATAAAAGTCTTTGGGGTTACTGGCTTCTTTTGTGGCGCATGCTTTGGTTGATGAGGTATACCTGTGTCGTTTGATGTTATTATTCATTTGATTTTACGTTTGCTATCTAGTTGTTTCTCTTTGTGCATTTGCCTGAAAGCATTATTGTCTAGGGAGGAGAGATTTGCAGCGATCTCAAATCTCCTCTGGGCTTGGTATATTTTGTGCTCTCGCTGTAGCTTGTCATTGTCGGTTCAATGACAAGTTCAACTTGGTCTCTATATGCCAAGTCTCTTTTGCACTAACAATTGGTTTGCAGCCATTTTTTATTTAAGGACAGGTTGCCAACTCTATTGGAGTGTGAGGACTTCTTCGATTGGAATAGTCACCTCCAAGGATATCAAAGGTCTTGTTGACTGCTGGAGTAGCACCTGACGATTATTTGACGACTCCATGCCCAAGGATCATCCCGAAGACACTTGTACCATCAGAGATGTCATCAGTCAACAGAGTTTTTTACTTCATTCTAAGCAAATAAAAAATAAAATAAAAAAAAATTTCATTTCGTAAAGAGCAACGCTTTGAAATGCACTGGTTGTTTATGTGTTTCATGCTTATCTCATGTGTTAATGGCTATTGCTCATATCAGGTTTTGCTTGTAGATCTTAGATAAATAATCTATTTAACTTTAACAATTCTCCTAGAAACTCGCATCTTTGTTTTTAGCTTAACTTTTCATTAGGGACCACCCCCCTTAGCTAACCTAGGAGATAGCTCAAACGGAGAGAGTTGGGATTAGTGTGATAGCCCCTTCTTTGAATTCCCTGCCACCGACCACACCTTGTGGGGTTGAAGGCTTTTCTCACTGACATGTAGGTAGGTGTAGGCGGCAGGGTCAACACATACCTCAGGAAGCCATGTTGGATAAGGAGCAGGAAGAAGTGCTTGTGTTGTGGCGTTTAAGTGTGTTTGTGATCGTGATCTTAGACTCAAACTTGATTCTTAAGTGTCGAGGAAAAAACAACATGGTATCAAAGCAACTTTGAAGGGCCAGTGGATCAGAGTGTGCACAACAAAGCAACTCAGAGGGAGTTGAGATTATCTAGAGCATGGAGTAGAAGGTTCAGCTGAAGACATGGAGATGTGGTCGATTCACTAGATAGCAAGATAGGCTGGGAGTTTTGGTGGATTGGTGGTTAACTTGGTGTACAATAGTTTGTTGTGTGGCAGGTTGTAGATCATGGACTTCCGATGACTTGTCATGGATTGTTGGCATTGCTTGTGGGGACGAGTTGGCTTCATGTGATGGGCGAGACGATGGTAGGCTAGTTTCTTCATTGGGTTGTGATGTTGCACATCCTAGCTTGGGGCTATGTGCACGTGTGGTATTTGACCCAAGAGGATGAGATCGCTTGTTGTGTTGGTTTGCAGTGGTGATGTGGCCCGTGTTCGACCCCAACTCAGATTGACCTTGTAGAACACAAGTTCAATAGCAGTGTGAGCCAGTGAAGCTTGTGTAGAATTAGAGGGAGATTCCCTATGGAAATTTGAATCTTCAAGTTTTGACGAGATCTTGTCAAGGACACTACCAAAACGATCATGGTTCATTCTACAGGGTATGCTATAGTGATGAATGCCAGCGATTGGGTTAGTTTTGCCGATGTTGATGGTTACTTTTGTGTAGTGGAAGTACTTCCCTCGCTAAGAGGGAGTGTTAATTTGTGTAGCTTAGGAGATACTCCCACAACCCTAGGGCATTGGGTTTGGGAGAAGTTGACCCACGTGGGCTTTGTGGGAAAGTGTACCCAAGCAGTGGCTTTTGTACCCAAAGTTGTGGGCGCGAAACCAAGTGAAGTGTGGAACACCCTTAATGGAGCAAGGGGGGCCTAAGGCAACCATGGATGTCTTGATCAAATGAGAGAAATTAATTTCCTTAAGTTAGTTGAGGTTTCTTGATGAAAAGTCAAGTCGGCTAGGTTTGAAGAGACACTCCTTGAGGGCTAGCCATTGCTCTTGTAGAACACTATAAGAAGGAAGGGATGTGACCTCATTTAATACATCAAGAAGTGCATTTTCTTCTCAAGTGAAGACTGATCTAAGGAGGCTGCATACCTTAGGAAGTCGAGCTAGATAAGGAGCAAGAAAAAATGCTTGTGTTGTGGCATTAAAGTGTGTTTGTGATCGAGATCTTAGACTCAAACCTGATTCTTAAGTGCTGAGGAAAAATCAACATGGTATCAGTGAAAATTTGAAGGGTCAGTGGATTAGAGTGTGCACAACAAAGCAGCTCAGAGGGAGTTGAGATTGTCTAGAGCATGGATCAAAGGGTTCAACTAAAGACATGGAAATGTGGTCTCGACTGGCTAGGTGGCAAGATAGGCTAGGAGTTTAGGTGGATTGGTGCTAAACTTGGTGAACAATAGTTTGTCGTGTGGCAGGTTGCAAATCATGGACTTTTGACGACTTGTCATGGATTGCTGGGACTACTCATGGGGTGCTTTGGCATGGACGAGTTGGCTTAGTGTGATGGGCAAGACGATGGCAGGCTAGTTTCTTCATTGGGTCGTGATGCTGCACATCCTAGATTGGGGCTATGTGCACGTGTGGTATTTGACCCAGGAGGATGAGATCGCTTGCTGTGCTGGGTTGAGGTGGTGATTTGGTCCATGCTCAACTGCAACTCGGATTGACCTTGTAGAACACAAGTTCAGTAGCAGTGTGAGCCAGTGAAGGTTGTGTAGATTCAGACGAAGTCTAGTTTTAGAGGGAGATTCCCTATGGAAGTTTTAATCTTCGGATTTTGACGAGATTGAGGTAAAGACACTACTAAGACGAGCGTGTTTCATTCTACAGGGTATGTTGCAGTGGTAAACGCCAGATATTGGGTTAGTATCACCGACGTTGATGGATATTTCCACGCAGTGGAAGTACCTCCCTCGCTAAGAGGGAGTGTTGGTTTGTGTAGCTTAGGAGGTACTCCCACAACCCTAGGGCACTGGGTTTGGGAGAAGTTGACCCACAAGGACTTTCTGGGCAAGTGTACCCAAGCAGTGGGTTTTGTACACAAAGTTGTGGGTGTGAAACCAAGTGAAGAATTCATTGTTTAATCGTTGTTGCATGTGGAGAACCCTTAATGGGACAAGGGGTTCCTAAGGCAACCATGGAGGATCTTGATCAAATGAGAGAAATTAATTTCCTTAAGTTAGTTGAGGTTTCATGATGAAAAGTCAAGACGGCTAGGCTTGAAGAGACACCCCTTGAGGGCTAGCTGTTGCCCTCATAGAACACTATAAGAAGGAAGGGATGTGACCTCATTTGATACATCCATAAGTGCATTTTTCTTCTCAAGTGAAGACTGATCTAAGGAGGTCGCATACCTCAGGAGGTCGAGTTGGATAAGGAGCAGGAAAGGTGCTTGTGTTGTGGCATTTAAGTGTGTTTGTGATTGTGATCTTAGATTCAAACATGATTCTTAAGTGCTGAGGAAAAATCAACTCCAAATGCTTGATCTTGTAAATCCACTCTGAAGTCATCACTGATCTTCCACAAATCTAGGCACAATGACATCCTTCAAACTTGTTGGCCTGCTTGCTTTTGGAGCCCTTCCAGTTAGTACAATTTCTCCCTTTTGAACACGAATCATTTATGGGAGAATCCTCTTTCCACAAAATTTACTTCGTTCTTCCAAAGCTTCCGATTGTTGCCAAAGCCAAGGCAACCTTCACGATGTACCTGCAATCCTCACTAAGAGACCCATAGAAGAACGATTATAACCCAGCAAAAGAAACAAAAACAAGAGGCTAACAAATCAAAACAATAATAATCAAGGAAGAGATTTTTCCTTTGTCTCTTGAAATTGTCCTAAACACTCCATCACCCAAGTAGAATTAGCTATCGTCAAGCTTTATGTTGATAAAAAACCTTGAATAATTGAATATTTTCCTTCCTTTCTATTTTTCTAAGCCTTTGAAGGCAAGTCGCTAGGGTTTTTCCTAGGGCTGAATTAGCCCAGGGCATTTGTAGATGAGTGTTTATGGTGCCAAAACCTAAGTTTTATCTTGGTGATCCTTTTTAACTAAAAATCTAGCCTTTGACATGGTATTACTTTCCCTTGGAGCGCTGATGTCATCTTCCTCTAGATTAGTTTGTGCATTGGAAACCCTTACCCTACCCTAGCTTCAACTTCAGGCTAATCATGAGGGTTCGCTCAATTATTTTGTTGACCTTATCTTTTAGTAAATCCTTTCTTTGACTCATATGCATCTAGGTACTCCTTTGTTGCTACATATCAATAAACCCTAGGTCGTGTGTGTCCTTACTAGTCTAGGTGCATGAAACTCTATTCCCTATTAAGAAGTATTAAGCCTTTGTCCATCATTGAGTTGTTAGTTTTGTAGCATCAGAGGTGTTCTAGTCTGGAATCTTTGTGGAGAGGCTAAAACACATGAGATCTTCAAAACTTAGAAATCGTTTCTTGAAATTCCACCCAGAGATGGCTCAAGTAGATTATTAGCCGATTTTTAAATATTTTCTAAGTCTAAACTTAGGGAATATGGTTAATTAATTAGTATTAATTGAGATATGGTGAGAATTATCCAGAAACTCACATGGATCGACAGGAAATTAACCTGGGCCCTTAATTAAGTTCTAATCTTGGTCGTTGGTGCTCCAACAAAGGATTATAAGAAGGAATTGATGGGCAGATGGAGAACACACTTGTGAGAACCATAGAGAGTTCGATTTTTCAGAGAGCCAGCGGTGCTGTGAGAGTTTGAGCTTTAGTAGGGAGCAAAGGCAGTGAGGGGCAGAGTCAGTGAAGCTAGAGGAAGATTTCCAGATCCGGCGAGTGCATTTGCAGAGAGGCCGAGATTTCTCCAGGAAGATGTTTTTAGTTCCAGATGCTGGGCAGAGGTTCCAGAGTGTCGGAGAAGCGTTTTCCTAGTTAGCAGTAGGTAGGAAAACTTGATTAGCAGACAATCCGAACAACATGTGTGGCAGGCAGCCTCAAGTTGACGCAGAGCCTGCGCATGCCCAGTTGGACGACTTGCTTTTTAGTGGCAGTTGAGTGCCGGGATTGCTCCGAGTGGGGGTAATTTCCCTCAAGATATTTTTTCCAATATTTTTCTTTACAGGATTGCCAGTTTCGACATCCAGATTGTACTCAGAATTTCACTGCTATATAATAATAATAAAAACCCTCAGCTACTGCACTAGTTTTCCCAAGTTGGGTTTTTCCGGAGACATTTGTCCAAAAATAACTATGTGATAATTTTGTGTGTGTGTGCTAGTATTTTCTCAATTTCAAGCACTATTTTCTTCCACAGTTTATTTGTGAAGGTTGCAGTGTGATTTATTTGGTATTTGTAGTAGCAAATAAATTGTTAAATTAATTGACAACTAGAAAAATAAATTCCAGTTGTTGCAATGAGATTTCAGTTTGAAATTTTCACATGGTATCAGAGCAAGTGTGATCAGCCGAGAAGCTTAGAAGCAGAGAAGGGGATTTTGCTATTCAGAGGAGCAATAGGCTGAAATTCTCAGAGGCTACATAACACCTTGATAAGAAGATCGAATTGCTTGGCAAGGGTTCAATTTTTCGGTAGCAAGTTGGCAGAAAAATCGATTTGCCCAGAATAGTGATTCCAACAGTTAGAGGGAGCTTCGAGCAGCAACAACTCAATTTTTGTTGAGCAGATTTCTGGTTGGACATAGAGGGTTCTGAAGCAGTGGAATCAACGTCGGGTGGAAGAGAAAAGCACACATGAGGGAAAATTTCTCTCAAGGGACTTCAAGTTTCAAAAGTTAGATTTTTCCAGGCAGATTGGTAATAGAGTGTAAATTTCTTCATTCCAGAAGGGATTGCGTATAGTAGATCCAGCAGCCAAGCAGAGGGAAAGAGGGAGTTTTCGATAGATTCAGAGATGGCCACAGTAGGGCTTAGAGATCAAGAGAGGTTGGAGGGAGCCTCCAACTATGTAATCTCGATGGCGAGGATGCCCTTTCTTCTAGATGAACATGGCCTGAAGACATATGCAGAAAATGTGGTAGCAGTTCCCCAAGACCTCGATCAGCAAAAGGAGTACAAGAAAGAAATGGCTAAGGCAAAGAAGATGATTTTGGATGATGTCTGAGATCACTTGGTCTCACATGTGGCAGGTAAGGGAACGGCCAAGGAAATGTGGGATGCTCTTTTTGAGCTATTTCAGAGTTCTTTTGAGCAACGGAAGATGTTTTTCTAGGAGATGTTGAGGAACACTAGGATGCAGAAGGGCGAGAGCATAGATGCCTTTCTCACTTGGATTCATGAGGTCCGAGATCTGCTGTCAGTCATTGGTGAGGCACCCCAACCCACAGAGCTTGTACGATTGGCACTGAATAGTGTCTCAGAGTATCTTGGGTAGTATTTGTCTAGAGTATCTTAGGTAGAGATACCCTGCTGAATTGGGACAATATGTGGTCCGATATACAACAGGAGGAGCTGAGGAGGGCTCTGTTGAAGGGTACCATTAGCGACAACAACAGCTAGGGACCGAAGAGTGAGGAGGAGAATGTGGCCTTGGCATCTAAGGGTCCTAGTCAAGGGCAAGGGAGCAGAAGAAGAAGAAGAAGGACCTATCAAAGGTCAAGACTTCAAGTGTGGTGAGTTCGGTCACTATAACATGCAGTGTCCTCTCAAGAAGAAAGACAAGTAGCAGAAGCAGGACTAGGCGACAACGTCAGCCGAGATAGACAAGTTGTCCTCTAGGTTGGAGGAAGACTTCGCTATGATGGCAGCCATACTTCCAAGTGTGAGTTGGGGTGATATGGAGCTGTAGTCCAAAACTGAAGAAGATTGGGCAGGATCCTTGAGGTGTCCTCCTCATGAATCATTACCTTGCTATAGGGGCCCATAGTATTTAGTAGTAGGATGGATCAGTGTCGGTGATGTAGTCAAATTCTAGAGTGACAGTTGTAGACTAGTAGCAGTTAGGTACAGAGGAGCATAGTGTAGTGTTGGTAGCAGTGCAGAGTGGTAGAGTCAGCAGCAGCGTAGATTCCTTAGTGGACAATGTAGTGACTAGTAGCAGTCAGAGACTCGGGAGACAGATGCAGCATACTAAACATAGTTGATTCAATATTTTGGATGGTTCTCAGTTGCAGTTGCAACAACAACAGTTGAGAGGGAGTTACAGTGCAAATGCAGGATTGGCAGCAGTATGACAGTGTCAGCAACAACACAGATGCAACATCAAAGTTGCGAAGTGGTTGGTGGGTAGTGGCCAGACATCCGCAGTGTGATAGAGGGGTGATACAAAGATAGGGTGTTGTAGCAACAGGGGTGCAACACTAGAACACCTTCCTTGCTAAGAGAGTGATAGTTTTTGTAGCATCAGAGGTGTTCTAGTCTCAAAACGTTGTGGAGAGGCTAAAACATAGGAGATTTCCAAAACCCAGAAATCGTTTTTGGAAATTTCACCTAGAGATGCCTCAATTAGATTATTAGCCGATTTGTAAATATTTCCTAAGTCTAAACTTAAGGAATATGGTTAATTAATTAGTATTAATTGAGATAAGATGAGAATTCTCTAGAAATTCACATGGATCGACAAGGAATTAATCTGGGCCCTTGGTTAAGTTCTAATCTTGGTCATTGGTGCTTCAACAGAGGATTATAAGAAGAAGTCGATTGGTAGATGGAGAACACACTTGTGAGAACCAAAGAGAGTTCGATTTTCCAGAGAGCCAATAGTGTCAGTGGAGTTCGAGCTTTAGTAGGGAAGCAGAAACACTGAAGTCGGAGGAAGATTTCTAGATTCGACGAGTGCATTTGCGGAGAGGCTGATATTTCTCCAGGAGGCTGCGCAATCTCAGCGCAAAAGCTTCGGTGGGCAATTCGATTGGAAGACGTTTTCAGTTCTAGAGGTCGGGCAAAGGTTCCAGCGTGTCGGAGAAGTGTTTTCCCAGTCAGCAGCAGGCAAGACGACTTGATTAGCAGATGATTCGGGCAACACATGTGCCAGGCAACCTCAGGTTGACGTAGAGCCTACGCAGGCCCAATTGGACGGTTTGCTTTTCAGTGGCAGTCGAGTGCCGAGATTGCTCAGAGTGAGGGTAATTTCCCTCAAGATATTTTTGCCAGTATTTTTCTTTGTAGGATTGCCAATTTCAACATCCAGATTGTACTCAGAATTTCACTATTGCATAATAATAATAAAAACCCTTAGTTGCTGCACCGATTTTCCCAAGTTTGGTTTTTCTGGGGACATTTGTCCAAAAATCGCTGTGTCATAATTTTGTGTGTGCGCTAGTATTTTCTCGGTTTCCATCGCTATTTTCTTCCTCAGTTTTTTTGTGAAGATTGCAGTGTGATTGTAGAAATTTCTCATTTCCCACCCCGGTTTTCAGTTTCACCTTATTTCTCCAAAATAGTTAAATGCCCTTTCCCATATCCATACATTCAACAACTGAAAAATAAATTTTGCTGAAAACACAAATTCTGGAAATTTTATAGAATGCTGAAAAATGCAGAAATAAAAAAATCAGCAGGGACAACCAACCATTCAACACATTTAAACACAGTGATTTTTGGTCAAGGTGACCCTGGAAAAACCCCCTACAACTCTTTGGGAAAAACAGTTCGAAAGCTCCTTTTTATTTCTGGAAAATTCTTTTACAGTGAGAGAAATATTCAGTAAAAATCAGCAAGCAAATTTTACAACTTATCTCATTTTTTTTTTCTCACAACTAACTAGTAACTGCTGTACGGCCTGCCTCCTCCAAAACTGCTGTACGGACTGTTGTACGGTTGCTGTACGACCTCCTCTACTGTACGGACTGTTGTACGACCTCCTCTGCTGTATGGATTGTTGTACGGCCTCCTCTGCTGTACGGATTGCTATACGGCCTCCTCTGCTGTACTGCCTCCTTTAAAACGTTGTACGGACTGTACGACCTCCTCTGAAATGCTGTACGGACTGCTGTAAAACTGCCTTGGAATGTGTGCCAAGCTATTGCCTCCTTCTCCTCACTGTCCATAAATCTCCCTTGCTCTCTTTCTCTCCTTCTCTCAATCTGCTCATGAAAGAATAAATGACCTTTTCCTCCTTTAATCTAACCCTAAGTGACTTTTGGGGAACCCCTAAATCCAATGGCTGAAATAGATTGAGATCTAGGGCTGAGATTAAATGCTCATTTAAATCTTACTTTCTATTTTTTAATTCACCCCACTTTAATAAAGACCCACTTAGTCATTTATTTCCAAAGTCACTTTTCCTTTCTAATTTTACATTAACTTTATTAAAGTCACTTTAAAATTAGACTTTAGTAACTTTATCACTTAAAGTCACTTTTAAATTAGATTTGACTTTATAAAAATTATAAAGTCACTTTAGGAGAAAAATTAAAATTCTTTTGGACACTTTTCCCTAGGCCAAAGATCAAAAGCCTAAGGGAACCACCTGTCCTCCGGTACCAAATTTCAACACTCCCTCTTACAGAGGAAGGTGTTCCTCACCACACCCATCTTGTCTCTGAAGTAAACATGCTTGCCCCGTGGTAAGGCTTTGGTAAGAATATCTGCAACCTGCTCATCAGTGGGAATGTTCTCAAGCTTCACAGCTCCCTTCTGAACATAGTCTTTGATGAAATGATATTTGATCCCGATATGCTTTGACCTGTCATGAAATACTGGATTCTCCATGAATTTAATGAAACTCTGATTATCACAGTAAATCACTGAAGGTCTCTACGGCTGATCAAATAAGCCAAACAACATCTTGCGAAGCCAGATGGCCTCACAACTAGCTAGACTGGTTGCCATATACTCTCCTTTTGCTGAACTCAATGCTACTGACTGCTGCTTCCGGCTGAACCATGACACTACTGCCGAACCCAACCCAAAACAGCACCCTAAAGTGCTCTTCCTATCAGAAGCACAACCTGCCCAATCAGAATCAGTATAACCTGCCAATCTCACTCCATCCCCCTGCCTGTAGTCCAAACCATAATCCATTGTCCCCTGCAAGTACCGCAAAATGTGGTTTGCAACCACCCAGTGAACCTTCCTAGGCTCACACATAATCTGACTCATCGTGTTGACTGCAAAACAAATATCTGGTCTAGTGTTGACCAAATACATCAAGAAACCAATCAGCTGCCTGTACAATGTGGGATCCACCAACTTGGAATCTGAAGCATGAAGCTTCTTCCAGTTGGTAATCATCGGTGTCGACATGGGTCTACAATCCTCCATGTGGAATCTGCTAAGGATGTCCACAATATACTTCCCCTGCCCCAGGAAGAAATGCCCCTCCTCCTGCCACACCTCCAA
>APFE030711133.1:0-24015 GCA_000404065.3 Pinus taeda
TATTAATGGCTTCAGCCCAAAAACCATTAGAGATATTTTTACCTTGAAGCATACTACGTGCACATTCAACTAGTGTTCTGTTTTTCCTCTCAGCAACTCCATTTTGCTGAGGTGTATGTGGCACTGTAAATTGTTGCAGAATCCCATTGCTTTTACAAAATTGATTAAACTCCCTTGATTTGAATTCTCCCCCCTGATCAGATCTCAAAATTTTGATGTAATTACTAGTTTGTTTTTCCACCATACTCTTAAATTCTTTAAAGTACTCAAAAACATCACTCTTCTTTCTTGTGAAATTAACCCATGTATACCTAGATCTATCATCCACAAAAATAAGAAAATACCATGCTCCACCAATAGATCTAGTTTGCATAGGTCCACATACATCAGTATGAATTAATTCAAGTATTTCCCTTTGCGTTTTTTCTTTATGTATAGGAAATTCCTCCCTATGTTTCTTGCCAAGTACACATGCTTCACATTCAACATGATCATTCTTCAAGACAGGAAGACATTCAACCATTGTGTTCTTTTTAAGTAGCATTATATCTTTGTGATTTAGATGTCCATACCTTTGATGCGATAAATCTACTGTTGATATTGTTGTAGATGCCAACGCTTGATGACTTTTCCTGGTCACATCCAACTTATACAAGCCTCCAACTCTGGTTCCTGTGGCAATAACCTTGTACTAATCTTGAATGTCTTTCACTACACACTATGATTTAACAAATTCCACCTTCAAATCTTGTTCAGCAATAGTAGAAACAGAAATTAAATTCTTTTTGATACCAGGAACATACATCACATTATGGATCTGTCTCTCTTGTCCATTAGGAAAATTCACACCTATTACTCCATAACCTTGAACTTTAAGTAATCTGTTATCTCCTAGATAAACATATGTTCCATTAATGTTTTCATAATATTCATCAAACCACTCCTTATTACAAGAAATATGAAGTGATGCACCAGAATCAATGAACCAAGCATTCGCATCATCATTTTCCACAGACAATGCAGCATCAGAAACAAACAATTTAAGATTTTTAAATCCATCATTGATTGAGGTATCTTTGTCCACAAGATTTCCATTATGCCTTCTGTTTCCTTGCCTAGACTCATTATATTTCCTTTCCTGACAATCTTTGGAATGATGCCCCGGTTTGCCACAATAATAACAATCATCATTTCTCTTATCATGGATTGGAAATTTAGACTGTGTCATACCTATTTGTTTTGCTTGAAACTTGCCTCCTTTGTTCTTGTCCCATGGCTTGCCTCTGTATGGATATTTTCCCTTGGCTACCAATGCCAAATCTGAACTACTAGAGCCCAAATTAAAGCTCTTCATCCTCTCCTCCTCTTGTAGAAGAATTCCTATCAATTCATCAAATGTAGGCGGTTTCTCTCTAGCTAAAAGACTTGAAACAAAAATTTGATAATCTTGCACTAAGCCATTTAATGTGATGGTGACTAAGCCAGTACTAGACACCTTTTCACCAATATCTCCTAACTTATCACTTAAATCTTTGACAAGAGATATGAAATTGCTTATATTTTCATTTGCTTCCATTTTTAGAGATAAAAGCTTAGTCTTCAAAAACAAGATCTGGTTTGTATTTGTTGTTTCATACAAACCCTTCAACATATCCCATGTTTCTTTTGATGTCTTGCAATCTCTGATGTGAGGAATAATATTGTCCTTTATGGACATACGAAGCAACACCTTTGCTTTTGTCTCCCTTCTCTCCCAATCTGGAATAGAACCTGCAACAGTGGGTTTGGGCTCATCCCCACTCACAATGGACCACAAATTGTAACCTTCTAAAATGTTCAGTAGCTTGAACTTCCAATTCACATAATTTCCTCCATCAAGTTTGGTGGATTCGTTCAAATAAGTATTAGGCAACAAATTTGCCATAATGAAAAAAACTTTCTCCAATCACAAAAATGCAAATTTTTTTTTTTTTCACAACTTCAATATTTCCTTACTCAATAATAACAACCCTCCTTTTTTTTTTAATATCACCAATAATAACACTTTTCCTCTTTCTTTTTTTTTGGAAACATCAAACCCTTCTATTACGAATTATTGCATTTGCAGAGGCTTCATCAAAAGCACATTGAACCATTAGTTCAACACAGTTCAGACAAAATTAGCAATCATTAAACCCTACTATATACTAATGTCGACTAGTTTCTAACATAATCCAATACGATGATGTTCACCTTGACCAAATATATATTATAAAGAGCCAAAAAAACCGTTAACATTGTTGAGGCAACAGCCTACAGAACACGTATTGAAGATGTACACCTCACGAACTCCGGGAGAGTCCAACAAACACAAGAAGCTTTCAGCATCTTTCCCTGAAAATTACCACTTCCACCCCTGCATTCAAAACAAGTCTGGCTGCAGGCACTCGTACATTATATTATTTATTTCTTGCTCAAATATTTGCATAGTAGTCGGCGGCAAAAAAAAACAGGAACAAGGAATCCCTCAAAAGCATCCACAAAAGGCCTTATTAAAAATGAAACGTTTAGCGGATAAACAGGAGAAGCATACACTGCTCAAACTTCTTCGGCACGCTTACCACCAGTACGTCGTTCTCCGTCTCACCTGATTTCTCAGCAGCACACCCTTTACTCACACACAGGCGCCTTTCACGCAGGTTTTCTACCCTCTCTGCAACTTACCCTCACATAAGAACCTTACACTCTCAGCCCTCAGCCTTGCTCTGATACCATATCAGAGAGAGCGAAGACTCAAAGACTGAACACTACACACAGAACTTAAAACTCAATCGCTTGCTTCATTTGCTGATTAAACATGTATATATACATGACAGAGATCTTTCTGGAGATCTATGGGGCGGTGGCTTCTTCAACAAGCTTCCCTGGCTTCGTACGGTCATTATGATTAATGGTCTAACAATAGCACTCTTCAGGAATGGACTTCGACATTTGTTTTACCAAATTAAAATACAGCCAAGTGAAAACTAAAGAAACACACAACCACAACCTCGAAAGTTTGGAACGCTCTTTCATCCCATTTTCTTCAGAGTTGACTATTCTCATCATTGGCTATGGCCATATGCTTTTGTTTGGGTTGGCGTTGGGTTTTTCCTCCCTTTCTCTCTTTTAGTATTGTTTTGAATTCTTCGTCGTTATTTTGAATTTTGTAGCTTCAGATAAATCTGTAACTTTATTTGCCATTATAAATTGTATGAACAATTTAAATAAATTCAATTGTTCATTCTAATTTCAAATTCGAATTTTTGTAATGTTTGAATTTAGCTTCAGATAAATCTGCAACATTAATTTCCATTCTAAATTATATAAACAATTTAAATTAATCTATTTTTTCATTCTAATTTCAAATTCAAATTCTGTACCAAATTAGAATTCTATAGCTTGAGATAAATATGCAATGTTATTCGCCATTCCAAATTGTATGAACAATTTAAATAAATCCAATTTTTCATTCTAATTTCAAAATCGAACAATGTAGACTATGAATTTAGAAGCGATGTAAATGTAGAAATGAAGCGATGTAAATGCGGTATATTATGATTTTATATCCATTTTCCTTTTTTTAATCCAATTAGCTAACAATAAAATAAGAGTATTAATTTTTATTTTTTTCAAGATGAAATCAATAATTCATTAACGAATAATTCAGATTACCCTAGAAGGAACTGTAATTATTACTATTATTCTTGGTATCAATTTGTCTTCGTCTTCCTCTGTACACATGCTGAGTTATATTTTTAGCCCATAATATTTTGCCACCTGTTTGCATAATTTAAAGTTCCAGTAATTTATGTTTATAATTTTTACTGTTTTATGTTTATATAGTATGTTGCTCCTTAGTTATTTGAATTTGTTTATTAGGTGTTAGTTTTACTATTTTTTGGTTTTATTTTTTTTAAATAGAAATAGAAATTTTCATTATTTAAAGTTATTTTTTAATATATAAATTAATTATTTTAAAAACTTATATCTTTGAAGATATAAATTGATTATCTTAAAAGAAATGTTCCACGTTTATTTATCTTGAATATTTAGTAAAAATTTACAATGAAGATTTACCTCATACTTTTTGTTGGCATTTCAAAAATAGTTAAATTTGTTGTTTTGATTTTGGCCAAAACAGGACAACGACCACAATTCTGCAAATTTTTTAGTCCAAACAACGAGAGAAACCTACTTTCTGGGCAAATTTCAACAAGTGTTTAAGAAGGAGTAACTCAATTCATATATAAATTTATTTATTTTTATGTGAGAAAAAATTGTATTTATATAGTGCTAAAAAACCATTCAACTGTCTGCCTTCACAAATGAACTGAAATTGAATAGAAAAAATAGACATTATTGTAAATTTGAAAAAAGCTTGCGTAGAGAACTGAGAAACTATTAAACATTATAAAGAATTAACAGTATATTATTAAATATTATAAACAATAAATATGTATATTCCCTGGTTAATATCCTTTCTTGAAATTAGTGCAAGATTATTTTTTTAATATGGTTTTAGTTGATGAAATGAAATTCATATATACTAAATAATTTCTTTTTATTATATAGGTATTATATATAAAAAATTGTCTTCAAGAAAAGTGAATCAACTTTCTATCAAAAAATTCTTTGGATGGTCTACTACATCTCAAGCTTCATTGCTAGATAAAGAAGATCATGATTTTGATCTAAATGAATATTTAGATGTCTCGGGGCATAATGAAGAATATGATATCTGGGAGCATAATGAAGAAAGTGATAAAGAATTTCACAAAGGAGAACCTAGCACCCAAAAGGAAAGAAAAATGAAAGTAAAAAGAGAGTTTCGTGATCAGTGGAAAACTAAGTATAAGTGGTTGAAAGAGGCAAAGCATGAAGGAAAAACAATTATGAAATGCATATATTGTGAAATGCATAAGGAAATGGGGCCATGGGGAATTGGGACTGGTTGCTCTACATTGCAGTATGATTCTATAGTTGTTCATGCTAGTTCAAGCATCCATAAACTCTCACAGGAAAAGTGGATATGTGGAAATGAGAAGAAGGCGAAGTCTATTATAGAACACATTGCATGCATTGATGATATGAACAAAGAAAGAGTCATCACTACTATGAAATTAGTATATTGGATGTTGCAAGAGGATCTACCACTCGCAAAATATGAATCTCTTTGTTTTTTTATAATGTCCTTACACACGCCAAATATGCCAAAGAACAAACATTATACATCATATAAAAATCACATGGCTGCAAAATAATTCCTTTTTGCTATATCTCAATATCTTGAAGAGCTACAAATTTCCAAAATGCTAGATAACCCTTTTTTCATTGATGTTAGATGAAAGTATAGACCGTAGTCTAGAAAAACATCTTGTGGTTTATGCACGTTTTTAAACTTAAAAGGATTAGGTCCTCCAATTTCACAGTTTTTAAAGCTCATAAATGTTTGCGATGGAAGAGGGAAAACAACTTATGATGCAATCAAACATTTAATGGAATCAAGGGGCCTTTCAAAAGAAAAATTGATAGGAGTTTCCACAGATGGCGCTTCTTCAATGGGTGGTAATGAAAATGGTTTTATTACTTTCTTGAATAAAGATGTACATAATCTTGTAGGTGTTCATTGCATTGCTCATTGTGAAGTTTTAGCTGCATCAGATGCTTAAAAAAAATACCTGAATTATTATTTGTTGAGAAATTAGCAAATAAGGTATATTCTTCGGTGCAAAATTCTACGAAAAGAAAGTCAACTTATTGCTCTACATAAACTTATGCAACTTGAAACTCTTCAAGCTCTTCAAATCCATGGAGTTAGATGGCTTTCAAGGGGACAAGTCATTGAAAGACTTCTTGTACTTATGTCTCCCATATTAACATTGTGGAAAAATGAAAGAAAAGACTCATGGTATGATAATCGAAGAATCTTTTCAATACAATTTTGTTTACATATGCTTGCAGATATAAT
Source organism: Pinus taeda (assembly GCA_000404065.3). Lineage (NCBI taxonomy): Eukaryota > Viridiplantae > Streptophyta > Pinopsida > Pinales > Pinaceae > Pinus > Pinus taeda. The sequence goes on from APFE030711133.1 coordinate 5,990, forward strand.
GTGTGAATTAAACAAGTTGAACAAGCAACTCCAAAAAGAGTACATTGATATCAACTCTTTAGGGGCAGCCATAGATGTCACAGTAAACACTTTGCAAAGGTGGTTTTTAAGAAGCAACACATTTGCAAATGGTACATGTTATTTATCTAAATTTATAGATGCCTCTAAATTTGGCTTTCTAGAAAATTGTGATAAGGAGGGGCTTGTTCACAAGAATGAATTACGATTTGTAGCAATTCCACATGCATATGTTGATTGTGTTGATATAAAAAAACAATCATGGAAACCGTGTATTGAAGGTTCAATAGAAAGTTGCAAACAACTTGAAAAATATTATGTTCAAGCTCTCGTAGAGAATTTGAATGGAAGATTCCCCGATCTTGCATTTTTCAACTCAACAAGGTTGTTTAGCCCTTGCCATTATTTAGAGGCTATTCATGGCAAAGAATGAAATTCAAAGCGTTGGATCGAAAATATTTTTCAACACTTACAACATCCTTATTATCAAAGTGAAAAAAACAAAACTACATTTGATTTTGAAGCTTGTTTGAAAGAGTTGCATCCATTTTTAACACTCTTTGTGTTAATTGTGAGGGATCATCCATGAAAGATGCATCGAGGATTTTTTATGTTACAGGGTTGCATACAATGTTTCCTAACATGTCAAAATTATGGCAGGCAATACTTACTATTCCTGCAAGTACAGTTGCTTGTGAGAGAGGATTCTCAAGACAAAACATAATAAAGGATGTTTGAAGAACAAAGCTATCATTAGTTGCATTGGATGCCTTGATGCGAGTGTCTCTAACCGGGCTTGATTCATTGGTGGTGGAATGAGATATGGTATATGACATCTGGAAAGAAAGAAGAATCTTAAATATTTAAAGTTTTTGCTTTTGTTTTTAAGTTTGTAATGGTGGTGTTTTGACAATTACCTCTTTTGGTGAAACTATCCAAAATTTAGTTTGTGTACATGTTAATATTGAATATATTTTTTGAACATTTACATAGTTCATGCACATTATGTTTTTGGTTTGAAACTTATTTCACAACTATTGTTATTTTAATGGGATTGACATTGTAGTGACTTAAATGGAAAACATGGTATATGTGTTTCAATTTCTGTTAAGTGAATTATTTTTGTCAAATTTTTTGCAACAATATTTACATTCATTATTTTCATGCAAGAGTAATTATGAATATATATATTTTTTCACTTTATAATATTAATTTTTGTTGTTTCTATACATATTTTCCATCTATTTTATCACTATTTCCATCTTTAAAAAAAAATGTAGAACATTTCAACAGCCTGGAATATTTGCAGAAAAGTTTGATCAACATGTCTCAAAAGAAAGTGTAGCAATGAGACTTGAGTAAACTAATACAATAGAGAATGGAAATTTTGCAACAATTATAAGTACAATTTGAAATTAGATGAAACTTGTATAAATAAATATTAAAAGTCATATGATGAGCAGTTTAAATGTAAAAGCATCATAAAAAAAATTCCATGAAAGGTAGAGTCACCCATTAAATTTAACCCCTTGGGTTCAATTATAACTAAAAACTTAAATCATCTACTAATTTTATTAATCTAAAATGGTCGATATTGTGGGAGGGTCAAGTGTGATTCAAATTGCAACAAATGCCATGGCATTAGCGAACGATTTTGTTCTACTATTTTTATTAATCCAAGATGACCGATATTGTGGGAGGGTCAAGTGTGATTCAAATTGCAACAAATGCCATGGCATTAGCGAACGATTTTGTTCTCCTCAGATTTAAAATTTTATTCATCTATTCCAAGCTTCCACCATAGTCATCGCCGGAAATAAAGCCTCCACCGCTGTGTCCTGGTGAACCTTCAGCAGCAGTTGGGCCATCAAAGCGTCGAATGTTTCTACACTCCAAAATATAGCTCATCATCCCTCCGGAGATGGAGAACCCTGCTATTAGTAGCCACATTCCAGTGGTGAAAGGTTTCATAAAAAACCAGCCAAAACTATTGGTATCCTAATGTTTCAATGCAACAACTACCACTAAACCAGAATCTAAGAAAGGTTGTGCAAACAGTAATTCTCGAGAACGTTTTGATGTGATGGTGAAGTATTCTATCATTGCATCCAGATTCTGAACAACGAAAATAAATAAAAAAAGCATGAAAGATATGAGCATGTTTGGAGCCATGCTTGCTCCTATTGACAATGACAAAGAATGACAACAATTTAATCACCTGCACACAAACAACACCTATAGCTTAAGAAAAATTTGTTCAATAATACTATTGAAGCCAATAAAATCGTAATATGGTATGTAATGGATAGAATAATTGAGTGTTTTAATGGAAGCTTAAACACCTTCATGCAGAATCCCCCAACGATAAATTTTGTCCTCTTCTTTTCTACTGACAAAAATTCCATGAACGCTTTCTTCCAAGGCACACATACTTTTAATATTCTTGTGGCTGGAGAACTCAGCGAAGATGGCTCGCTGTGATTTTGTAGTGCATTTGCATTCTTAAAAAATGTATGCAGGCACATTGTAAACACAATGGAGGCCACAGAAGAGACCAACCCAACGCATTCCATTGGTAGAGTTCACCGGAGCTGAAGTCCAACTACCGCTATAAGGGGTTTACAAATAAAGCCATAAACGCTTGTCATCAAATGTTCCGAGTGTCCCATTGTTGTGGAAATTAGCAGATTATCAATCATTGACCAACATACTGAGCATTTTTTTTGGAATTGCAGAGGGCAGTTGTCTATTATCAAAATTTGTTTGAATGGAAAGCAATGTCAACCTTTCGACTAGTTTAATAATCATATGTCAAAATTATATTTTCGGAAATTATAATTAGAATATAATTAGAAAATATATCGATAGTAAAATAATTTAATATTAATTATAAATATAATTTTTAATGTTTATCTAAATGTAACACCCTTAACCATAAAACACATCGTTATAAGTAATATAACTAAAATACAACATTTTAATAAAAACCCTAAACTATTGTTACCTTATCGCAATACAATAGCACTTGGAATTTACATATCCAAACTTCGTTGTAGTTTGTATTAGCATTGCTTAACTGCTGCAAACATATGGTTATTAAATGTTTATTAAATTTGACCCAATGGTATGTACTCCTTTGATTAATGCAAGTGATTCTCCATATCTCACATCATAGCTTGTTTTGACTTTCCTTGGCCCATCCGAGAGGCCCTTGGCTGGATGGATGCCAGCTGCCAGAACTCATCCTAATCGCCTGCCATTTGTGGCCCGGTGCACAACGCGGGATTAGTGATGGATTCGAGGTTGTGTCATGCTCTGAGGGTAAACCCTTTCAACCCGACATACGGTTGGTTTCCTTGTTCATTTGTTGGGCATGGCTCTGGGGGTTGCGCTTTGGTTCCTTCTACGACTTTCCTCTGCAACTCATCGAAATCTACCTGCTGTGTAAGGAAGAAGCTTCACCATACATACCTACCTACGAACAAGCTTGTATTGAAGTTGTATGCTGTTGCTCGAATCAGGTAAGACCCAGTTAATAGTTTGAAAACTGAGTTTGAATTTGTTTCATGGTTTGTACATTTAGTCATGTTTTCACTAGGTATTTAGTCCTATTATGGTGTCCCTTTAATGATGTTTCGATTCCTGTAGGTACCACCTCTAATATGGTGTTTGGAGTCTCTGTTGGTGATACGCTTTTGCTTCACCTTCGCGGTCCTGAGTAAGTATTGAGGGTTTTGCATGCATTAATGGTGCAGGTCTTATTTACATAGCTTTTGGTGGTTAGATGACTGTCAAAGGGTATTAACCCCGAGATTTTGCTGTAGGGTTCGCCCAAATGGAAAATGGGTGCGGCATCCAAACCTACTCACAGTCATGTGCCAACTAGCACAGGGCCTTCGGGTATGCGAGTTTTGTTTTCCTTGATTGTTACTAGAACCTCTTACCTCGAATGAGGGTTTTGCTCTGAATGAGTTTTCCCATTTGGTTTCTGATTAAATTAAGAACTATGTTATACATGGCCTCTATGGTCTGAATGGTGACAGCTCCCTGTTCCCGGGATTACATGGCACACAAATGTAATTTTATCCCTGAGTTCTGTTTTGTAAACATTTTAATCGAACCATTGTTGTTAACAGTTTTGTAAAGTCTTTCTATTAAAACAATGAAGAATTATGTTGTGCTTGTATTAAGGTTCCTTTTATCACTGAGTTTGCTCTCTGAAATTAGTTTGTGGATTGGTGAATCTTTAGTTTATGTTGTCCTCAGAACATCGTTCGAGGGCGTCCTCTTAAGTTGCCCTCAAAACAAATCTAAGGACCGAGACCGCAAAGAATAATGTGATTCTATTTACAAGGAAGCCCTGTTTCCCCAGATCTCCCATTTCTCTATAAAGCAATGTGTTTTTTTTAAATCCTTTATCATGTTGGAACAAATTATGGTAATGAATTTCCACTTACTATTATGATTCCTCACTAGAGGTCCATTAATTAAGTTTCGAAAGTATAACTACTGGAAATACACACTTATCTCTTGCATGGGTATTTGTTAACGTAACTCGTTCTTAATGTTTTTTTTATGTTAGGTTATCTGTCATGGTTATAATTGCAGTCACATAAATAAGTTTGGACAGTTCCTGGCCATATCTCAAAAAATCTTAATGTAATTTCGTGTATTCTTTCTTCGATAACATAAGTAGGAATACCCACCTTGATTCGTTTAGTTTTTCTCTTTTTAGTGATGCTTGGCTAACTCTAGGCATTCTGTTATATGTTCAAGTTTGTTTCTCTTTTCTTAGAATCAATCTATGCTTGGGTTTGGTTGCAGAGTCTTACCCAGATTGCTAAATTTGGCATACAAATTTAATGCATTCAAGTTTAAGATATAGATCCTGTGCATTCCTTCTATTTGTACTATAACATGCATGTTTTCAACAGTTTGTTATCTGCACATTTTTCTAATTAACTTGCATCTAATTTAACTTTCATTTAAGTTAATATAACCCTAAATCTTAGCACTACTTTTTCAATTTGATGCAGGATTAAACAAAATAGTATAAATCCGACTCCAAAATACCTATATCCTAAGCCTTTACACATTATTTAAACAAGATGTACTTGTCCAGATTGTACTTATCTACCATGGCAAGACCAATTTGTAATCAATGAACCTTTTTCCACCCTTCCTATGAGAACTTGGCAATCACGTCTAGGGTTCTCCCTCCAAGCTCCTCTTTCACCCAATCAATCAGTTATTCACATGTAGCAATTTCTGCTTCTTGGCCTCAAGACTCCAGGTCCAACCAACAATCACTCCTACTTCCTCCAGGCAAGTATTTTTTTTTCAAAACTTATTGCCACTGAATCCTCCTTCAGCTCAAGGAATTTTCTTCAGAAAGAAACCCCCCCCCCCCACCTCCTCTTCTCTCTTCCTTTTTGTAAAGGAAGAGTAGAGGGAGGGTAACTGTTTCTTTAACTAATAACTGATAACCGCTGGGTGAAAAAGAGTTACTAAGGTTCATCAGTGATTCTTTTAGAATTCCCATAGAATACATATCTTCCATAATTATTTATTTATTTAATAAAACTATTATTATTATTGAATCTATTTAATGTCCATTTCCAAAAGTAAAAACAAGAGTTCATTTCCTTATTGTAAAGTAAAAACATACAAGCAAAAGTAACTTGAAATTCTGAGATGTCACATCTTCCCCCTCTTAGTGGAACACCATCCTCTATGTTCATGTTTCTAGCTATTTCCCAAATAATTCTGGATATGCCTCCTACATAAAAAATTTGTCTTCCCAAGTGGCTTCCTCTAGGCTGAAGTGCTTCCACTACACTTTAACCTGGATGATAGCTTGTTTTCGCAATGTTACTTCTCTCTGATTGAGTATTTGCAGGAGTTCGACCTGCCACAAATATCATTGTTATATAATTGATGTGTACATAATCACCACACTCTAAAGTAAGTAATTTCTGAGTTATGCACACTTATATATATATATATATATATATATATTATATATATATATATATATATATATAATATATATATAATATATATATATATATAAGCTCACTTATGTACATTCATGTATTTATATATAGTATCTTTTACCTGAAGCTCTTGTTAATTTATGATATGTCTGGGGTTGTATACATACTTCTTTAAAAGGGAAACATGGAACACATTATGGACCCTAATGTGGCTAGGCAGGGCTAGTTGGTAGGCCACTAGCCCGATTCTGTCCAAAATTTGGAATGCACCACAGAACCGGGGGGCCAACTTAGCACACTTCCCCCACTTCAACGTACTCATCTTTGGTTTAATCTGCACATACACATGATTTCCCACCTGAAATTCTCGATAAGTTCTCTTTTTGTCAGCATACATTTTCTGTCCGTCTTGGGTAGCCTTAAAATTTTGCTAAACCCTCTTCACAATTTTATCCATTTCCTCCAGCATATCTGGTCCTAATATCGCTTTATCCTCCAGACTATTCCAGTTTGTAGGTATGGTGCATTTCCTTCCATAAATTACTTCAAAGGGGCTCATCTTAAGTGACTCGTGATAACCCTTATTGTACATGAATTCTACCAGATGTATATATTCTTCCCATTTACTCGGTTGTTGCATCACATACATGTGCAACATATCCTCTACCACTTGATTCACCTTCTCAGTTTGTCCATCAATCTGGGGGTGGTATGTAGTGCTGAAGTGGACTTGTGTACCTAACCCAGTGAATAGTGCTTTCCAAAAGGCAGAAGTGAACTTAACATCCCTATCAGATATTATGACTTTCGACATACCATGTAGCCTGAAATTTTCCCTCATGAATATATCAGCTATCTGGGATGTTTGATACGTGAATTGACAGGTATGAAATGAGTTGTCTTGCTCAGCTTATCAACTACTACCATAATTGAGTCATTCTGCCTTTTAGACTGCGGAAATCTCGTTATAAAATTTAAAGTTATAGTATCCCATTTCCATTCTGCAACAGGTAGCGGTTGCAATAATCCAGCAGGGTGTTAGTGTTCTGTCTTAACTTTCTGACACTCTAGACATTTAGCTAGGTACTCAGCAATATCTCTCTTCATTCCACACCAGTAGTAGGCTTTCCTAACAGTCGTAAAAAAATTTTGATAGTCCGGGTGAGCAGCGTAGGGGCTTCTATGAAATTCATCTAACATACTTTGTTTCAAAGACAGTTGGTTAGGTACGTAAATAAGGTTTCTGAATAATAATAAATTTTCAGAGTTAATACTATACTCCCCTTGCTTTGTCGAACCTTGCGCAGATTTTAATTGCTGCCATAGATAACTATATTCAGGGTCCTTCTGGGCTGCCTCCTTTAATTGATCAACAAAATTAAGTTCATTTTGACTAAAAGAGATTTCATAGAGGTGGTGCAGTTTTCTACTTAACACATCTACCACCCTATTCTCTCTTCCCTTCAAGTGTTTAATTTCAAAGTTAAATTCACTTTAAAATGCAATCCATCGAGCTTGGCGTGCGTTTAAGGTAGGCTGATTAAAGAAACTGGTTAAGCTATTGTGGTTTGTTTTAAGCAAAAATCTTTACCCCAATAAATAGTGTCGCCATACTTTTAAGGCATGCACTACTGCAGTTAGCTCCAAATCGTAAGCAGAATATTTTTGTTCATGCTCCTTGAGTTTACGAGATCCATAAGCGATGACCATGTCATTCTGCATTAAAATGTCACCCACACCCTCCTTGCATGCATCTGTGCAAACTATAAAAATCCTCTTCAAGATTTGCAATTTTTAACACTGGAGCTGGTTTGAGCAATTGTTTCAACCTATCAAAACTTTCTTGATAGTCTTTTGACCATTTGAAGGTTGTCCCTTTCTTTTGTAGGGAAGTAATTGGATATGCAACCTTGGAGAATCCCCTTATAAATCTTCTATAATAACCAGCAAGTCCCATAAATGAGCATACATCCGTCACATTGGCTAGAATAGGCCAATTCATAATGGTTTTTATTTTCTCTGGATCGACTCCTATACCCTTAGAAGATATTATGTGTCCTAGGTACTGAATATGATCTTTATAGAAATCACACTTGTTGAACTTAGCATAAAGCTGATTTTCCCTTAAGGTTTGCAGTGTTATGCGAAGGTGCTCTTTATGCTCATCGATGCTTCTAGAGTATATGAGAATGTCGTTAATGAATATAAGAATGAATTTATCGAGATAAGAATGGAAAACCCCATTCATCATGCTCATGAAGGTTGCAGGGGCATTAGTAAGACCAAATGGCAAGACTACAAACTCATAGTGGCCATAGCAAGTTCTAAAAGCAGTCTTGAAGATATCTTCGTCTTTAATCCGAATTTGGTGATATCCAGATCTTAAACCAATCTTTGAAAACACTGCTACTCCCTTACTTGATCGAAGAGGTCATCTATTCAAGGTAAGGGGTACTTATTTTTCATGGTCAACTTGTTCAATTGTCTGAAATCTATACACAGCCACAAGGTATCATCCTTCTTCCTTACGAACAGAACCGAGCTCCCCAAGGAGATACACTGGGTTGGATATATCCTTTATCCAGCGGCTCTTGCAGCTGGATTTTTAATTCAGTTAGCTCAAGAATACTCATTCTATATGGTGCCTTGGATACTGGGGCTGCTCCAGGGACTAGTGCTATGGTAAAGTCGAGACTTCTCTTGGGTGGTAATTCGGGAATATCTTCTGAAAATACATCTTTAAATTCTTGTACTGCAGGAATTTCCTCTAGAGCTGACACCTTGTATTTGGGGTTTGTAAATCCCAATTGAACTACATAGATCTAACAACCCTTATGCATACATCTAGCCAGTTGATGGGCTGAAACAAAACGCAACTTCACTTCTCCCTTAACCCCTTGAACCTCTACCCTAGCACCATTTTTAGATAGAAAATTAATGGTCTTATCCTTACAGTTTACTAAGGCCCACTGCCGCTCCAGCTAGTCCATGCCTATCAAGACATCATAGGAGCCTAACTGTAATATATTTAAATCTATGCTAGTTTTATGTTCTGCTAATTTTATTTCACAGCCTTCTACTTTTGCACAGACTTTTCTCTTTGCACCGGTAGCTAATTGAATCAACCAAGGGTTCTTAAATTTTGAACTTTTTAGATGACATACATCTACTATTCTGGGACTAACATAGCTCAAACTAGCACCTAGATCTATTAAAATGGAAATAGGATGATCGGATATTTTACCTTCAAGCTCCACCATTGAAGGTTGATAATCTGCCTGACGATCTTCTAGCGCTGCATTGATTCGAGGTACGTTTCGTGTTAAATCACCCACAATAGAAGCTTCATGAATATTTTCAATGGGTTCTGCTCTCGCTCTATGAGGATAGATCTTGTAGTAATGGGGTTCCCATAACCTCGACAGTGTAACGATGGTCGGGGCACCTGACTGGTTTCCAATTTAGTTGATGCCTCACTTTGCCTTACATCGCTCAGAGGTCTGTACTTTTGTTGATTTCTATTAACAGGTCCATTTGGTGCTTTACGTCTTGGTAATCTAGTTCCTAGGTTTCTCATATTCTTGTTATTTGTAAAGTTTTTCTGTCCCTTCTTACTTGGCCAACTCGTCTGCACTTCACCTTTCTGTCTCATTTGCTGATAGCAGATTCGAGATTTTCGGACTGCTTCATCCATTATTTTCAGATTGTCAAATTCCAGTCTTTCCTTCACGAAAGTAGGCAAGCTGCTAACAAAACGTTGGGCTTTAGCCTTTTCTTCTCAGATATAAGGGACGTAACTTAGTAGTGATGTGAATTTTGTTATAAATTCATCCATCGTTTTCTGCCCCTAGTTTTAAATCATGAAACTCTTTTTCTTTGTTGTCATAGAATTACTCCGTCATATGTCTATCCTTAAAATGCTTTTGAAATTTCTCCCAGGTAACCTCTTGCTCATTGATCTCTTTGATTGTTTTAATCGCCTCCCACCACAGGGTGGCCTTGCCTTGCAACTGATAAATTGCTAGCCTTGCTCTCAAATTTTCATCATATTCATATATATTAAAATATTTGTTCATGTTAATAAACCATGCCTTCGCTGCTTCCTTCATTTCACCGTTATAGTTTGGTGGCTTGATCTTCTTGAATTCTCCCTGAAGTTATATTTTCTGTCTTTTTAATCCCTTTTTGTTGGAACCATTATCTGATTCCTCCTCGTTACGAATTTGTCCCCCTTCTGATTCCTAATGTTGTTCTTGTTGTCTGCGTGTTTCTGTTCCATTTTCTTCTCCTTGACTAGGGTCTGGATTTCTCTGGTTCTGTCTATCTCATAAACTTTTCATAATTTTCTCTTGTTCTAAATGGAGTCTCTCATTGTCTGCTCACAAGTTCTGCATTTATGTTCTTAACTACTGAACTCTTTCGAGTAAGGCAGCATTGGTGCCAACATTTGTTTCTCCCAATTGAACCCATACTTCTAGGTTATGTTCGGTGCTCCTATGTGCATCAGAATCATTTTTTTATTTTCCAAATCATTCAACCCATCCTCAATGTAGTAACCTGAGGCTCTGATACCAATTGTAACACCCTTAACCATAAAACACATCGTTATAAGTAATATAACTAAAATACAAAATTTTAATAAAAATCCTAAATTATTGTTACCTTACTGCAATACAATAGCACTTGGAATTTACATATCCAAACTTCGTTGTAGTTTGTATTAGCATTGCTTAACTGTTGTGAACATATGGTTATTAAATTTATTAAATCTGACCCGATGGTATGTACAACTTTGATTAATGCGAGTGATTCTCCGTATCTCACATCATAGCTTGTGTTGACTTTCCCTAGCCCATCTGGGCGACCCTTGGCTGGATGGCTACCAGCTACCAGAACTCATCCTAATCACCTGCCATCTATGGCCTAGTGCACAACGTGGGATTGGCTATGGATTCGAGGCTGTGTCACACTCTGAGGGTAAACCCTTTCAACCCGGTGTTCGGGTGGTTTCCTTGTTCATTTGTTGGGCATGGCTCTAGGGGTTGCGCAATGGTTCCTTCCACAACTTTCCTCTGCAACTCCTCGAAATACACCTGTTGTGTAAGGAAGAAGGTTCACCATATATACCTACCTATGGAAAAGCTTGTATTGAAGTTGTATGCTGCCACTCGAATCAGGTAAGACCCAGTTAATAGTTTGAAATTAGTTCGCAATTTCTACATTTAGTCTTGTTTTCACTGGGTATTTAGTCCTATTATGGTGTCCCTCTAATGATGTTTCGATTCTTGCAGGTGCCACCTCCAATATAGTGTCTAGAGTCTCTGTTGCTAATACGTTCTTGCTTCACCTTCGTCGTCCTGGGTAAGTACTGAGGGTTTTGCATGCATTAATGGTGCAGATCTTATTTACACAACTTTTGGTGGTTAGACGATTGTCAAAGGGTATTAACCCCAAGATTTTGGTGTAGGGTTCGCCCAAACAGAAAATGGGTGCGGCATCCAGACCTACTCACAATCATGTGCCAACCAGCACGGGGCCTCCAGGTATGAGGGTTTTGTTTTCCTTTATTGTTGCTGGCTCCTCTTACCTCGAATGAGGGTTTTTCTCTGAACGGGTTTTCCCATTTGATTTCTAATTAAATTATGATATGTGTTATACATGGCCTCTATGGTCTGAATGGTGACAGCTCCCTATTCCTGGGATTACATGGCACATAAATGTAATTGTATCCCTGAGTTCTGTTTTGTAAACATTTTAAGCGAACCATTGTTGTTAACAATTTTGTAAAGTTTTTTATTAATACAATGAAGAATTCTGTTATGCTTCTATTCAGGTTCCTTTTATCGTTGAGTTTTCTCTCTGAAATTAGTTTGTGGATTGGTGAATCTTTAGGTTATGTTGTCCTCAGAATGTCGTTCCAGGGCGTCTTCTTAGGTTTTCCTCAGAACAAATATGAAGGACCGAGACTGCTAGAACAATGTTATTCTTTTTACAAGGAAACCCTGTTTCCCTAGATCTCCCATTTATGTATAAAGCTCTGTGTTTTTTTTTAAATAGCTTATCACATTGGAACAAATTATGGTAATGAATTTATGCTTACTATAATGATTCCTCGCCAAAGGTCCATTAATTAAATTGTGAAAGTATAACTACTATAAATACACACTTACCTCTTGCATGGGTATTTGTTAACGTAACTCGTTCGTAAGGTTCTCTTATGCTAGGTTATCTGTCATGGTTACAATTGTAGTCACATAAACAAGTTTGGTTAGTTCCTGGCCATATCACACAAAATCTGAATGTAATTTCGTGTATTCTTTCTTCGATAACATAAGTAGGAATACCCACCTCGATTTGTTTAGTTTTGCTCTTTTTAGTGATTCTTGGCTAACTCTAGGCATTCTGTTATGTGTTCAAGTTTGTTTCTCTTTTCTTAGAATCATTCTATGCTCGAGTTTAGTTGAAGAGTCTTACCCAGATTGCTAAATTTGGCATACAGATTTAATGCATTCAAGTTTAAGATATAGATCATGTGCATTCGTTCTATTTGTACTATAACATGCATGTTTTCAACAGTTTGTTATTTGCACATTTTTTTAATTAACTTTCATCTAATTTAACTTTCATTGAACTTAATTTACCCCTAAATATTAGCACTACTTTTTCAATCTGATACAGGATTAAACAAAACAGTATAAATCCAAAACTAAAAAAATTAATTGAGTGACTAGTATTAACAAAGAGCCACTTCCACAAGGCGGGACTATTAGCAATAGAAACAAATAGAAGCTTTATTGAGCTGCAAAGTATGACCCAATGAGAATATCAAAGTAAAAAAAGAGTTCAAGATAATTGTGACTGTAGCCTTGAGGGCCAACTGGAGTAGCCAGTGTTGAGATGAAACCACAAGGAAATAGAGTGAGATGAAACTATAAGGAATTATAGTATCAAGATGAAAATGGAGTATCTAGGTTGATAAGTTATTCCTAAACCTTGCATGGTGGAGGAATTGCAGAGTTAGTGGAGAACCCATCTCTAGTATGGCTAGCCAGCCTTGCACATTAAGCATGAGGTCTCTAAGTTTATCTAACATGTGCAAAAGATTGACCTGAGACTCTCTCCTATCAACTAGATTTTTTTCTTAGCAGCAACCAATATAAATCAATAATATGCATATAATGATTTTGTTGGTCTCGTGAATTACTTGTATCAAGAACCTAAGGTGCAATGGTAGCCATGACATCTGAATTGAAAGTGACTTGTCTTTCATGACAAATTTCTTCCTCCATGAGATGAATTTCTTCTTGTATGTCTAAGGGCATGCTGGCATGGAAGCTACAAATTGAATATTATGCATGAAGGTGTGCCTTGGATTACCTTGAAGTGCAATAACCACCATTTCCTTATTGGCAATGATCTCTCTAACACATCATGGTTGTCAAAGGAGACAAGATGTCACATGAACTAGGGCTAAGATGAGAGGGGAGTTGCAGAAGGCACCCATGAAAAGGATATGCAATAACAATGTGTCATTCAACTTGCACCAACATCAAACTTGGGACCATACCTTCTCTCTCTAAAAAATCACAATGGAGGGGTAAAACTCAATGATAAGGATGGGAGGAAACCCACCCAAGCTCCATGTGACATTCTAGAAACATGGTGGGTGAAGATTAGAGTAGAAGGAAGGATACATATAAGGAGGAGGAATCACCACTAGCTAGGGATGAAGGACATTCTAAAGAGTTCACACATGTCAGGGACACATATCGCATAAGTTTTCCTAGGGGTCTAGGCCTCCCTCCTTGGGAGGAGAGACCCCATAAATTTCCTTGACTGGATGACATGTGGAGATGATACCCATGGGAGGGCACTTAAACCCCAACCCCATTTAAATCACCACATGACAACCCCATAAAAATAATAAATAAAAAAATATTAATAAAAACGAATATTTCATATAAATCATAACTAATTTTTTTTTATGATGATGATTAACCTCCACTAAGACCAATGTGGTCTATTGGACCTTAAGAGAGTAAGAGATTAATTGTTACTCTTTAATATTTTATTTCTATGATAAAAAAGAAGGGAAAAAGTGCCCCTATATCATTATAGTTTTGTTGACTTAACAAGTCAAGAAGGTCAATAGTGTGACAAATTTTTTAGAAATGAGAATAGATATGAGTAAGAGTTGAGTAATCTAAGAGAAAGTGTTTCTCATCTTCAACCCTCTTAGTATAGCAAAGGTGACAAATTCTTTCATCTCATGGTGTTTTGGGAATAGACCAACGCCTAGTTTCACTTCAAAGCTCATAAGAATTACTTCTTATCTTTGCAATTTTTATTTTCTTCTTAGCACTAGTCAAGGAAAAAAGATAATCATGGTTAGCAAGAGTGGGGTTGTGTTAGGATCACATAGCACCGAGAGAGTTGGTGGTGCCTAAAGACATCACTGTTTGATCACTAGCAAGCAAGACAATAATTATGGAGCTTTTTTAGCTTATAAATAAGCTACATCAAATATGAATACCATGGGAAAAACCATGGGTTCCCATATACTTGGAGCCAGAAAACTACGAGTAAATTGACCGACTCAAGTTTACTCAAATAACCCTAATAACCCTCCCCTTAAAGTTGACTCTTGGAGATTGGCCTAGCCCCACTCATGAACTATCTCTTCTGAGTTTTCACATTCTCCCCGGGATCTCGTCCCCTCCTCCACTCCCACCCCGCCCCCCCGGCCACCTCAAGCTAGGTTACTATTACACTTGTCACCATAGTATCTCTCTAAGTGGTCCATTCCACACCTTGATGACTCCATGCACCACTTGCACTGCATGTATGCTTGAGAAAGCTCTTAAGGCCTTACAACTATGCATGTTCCTACTCAAGATGTTTTCCTAAACATCATGTCTTACAACTTCCTAGGGAAATGCCTTAGACCAAAACCCTTAGGGTGTTGACACATCCACATCGGCTACTTTACTTTATACTGCTTCATATACTCCATCTATGTTCTTTTCTCACATCCATACTACCACTCTCTCAAACTTCTTTATCTGGCTCGATGCATACCTTCACTATATCTTTCCCCGATCTTGCTCGATCCTGAATTTTCAACATCGCTTAATCTCATTGGCACATCTTCTATCAATTTAGTGGGCATCATTCTTCATTGTCACAACTGCATCCCATGATTTTTTTTGGCACCTTTCATGATTTTCTGCATACATATATTTTACTTGGTCATTCTTGCTTTATGCTAAACTCCAAGCTCTCATACTCACTAGGCTTTTCATATTTACCACTTTGTCTTTGATATTCACGAGACTTTGATACTTTATGTTAGGATCATAGAGCACTGAGAGAGATGGCGATGTCTAAAGAGACCATTGTTTGATCTCAATGACAAGCAAAACAAAATATCATGGAGCTTTTTTGGCATATAAATAGGCTACATCAAACATGAATACCACAAAACCACCAATAATTTGACTAAAATTTACTCAAATAACCTTAACAAGTTGATCACCACCTTTTTAATAAAATAATATAAATAAAATAATAATTATATTTCATATATAATATATATAATAAATATTAATAAATTATTATAAAAAGGATAAATATTTATTTTAAATATATAAATTTATATAATTTTTAAATAAAAATACTGAGAAAATAAAAATGATTTTCAACCTACCGAATAAGATAATTAATATTAAAATTAATTGAAAATAAAATGTTTGTTCCGGTAAAGGAGAAAGGCAGTTGATTATAATTACTTTGCATTGGATTAAAAGAATAATATATATATATATCATTTTTCTGAAATATTTAAATTTATTGGTATATAATACCATTAATTCATCAAATAATAGTCTAATTGCTCTGCGAAGTGAATGGCGGCCGTTTTGGAGTTGCGGTTCTTTTAATGTTAAGTTCGTAGTGATAGATAGTATTAAAAGTAATTGATATTAAATGTTTCTTCCCGTAAAGAACGTGACAGTTGATCATAATTAATTTGTATTGGATCCCAAAAATTTTTACTACGCACATGATTTGACATTATATACTTTTTTTCAATATATTTAAATTTATTTGTTTAAATGTTAGACAACTCAAAAGGAGTGGTTTTTAAATAGATTTTTTGGAAGTTTTTCTGGTGGGTTTTTCCAGTCAAAATCTGGCAGCAATTTATTGAAATGGTAAGTTTGATAGCCAATTTCTGCACAATCAAAGCGTCCGAAGGGTTTTTCAGGGTGCTGAATCCAAATATGCAGTTAAAAAACCATTTTAAATAATACAAATCAAGATTTAACCTCAATGTTTTGATTCCATCACCAGAATCTCCAAAAAAATCACATTAAATCCAACTCCTTTATTAATCAGATGATTTTGTAATTGCTGTGGAAAGTGAATGGCGGCCTTTTTGGGTTTTCAGTTTTTCTTTTGATGTAAAGTTAGTGGTGGTTTAGAGTGATTATCAATATGCAAACGTGGGTGTCGTCAGCCGGAAGAGGCAGTTCGCATTGTCCAATGTTCCGCACTTCCGATTTTTGAATGTTAAGTTTGCGGTGATTCCCGTCAAAATGAATATGCCGTGCTTATAACGTGGCTGTCGTCAGCGTGAAGAGGTACTTCGCGTTGCTTAATTTTCCACGTCTTAGTTTTATTTTTATATTTTTCCATTTGTTTTTGGTAAAAATGTGTTGGAATCACAAGTTTGAAATTTAAATTTTATATAATTTGAGTGTTTTTAAAATTTTTCAAAATATTAAATTTATATATAATCAAAAATACATTATAAAAGTCAATATGATAATTTAGTCTTAACCACTTAAGTTAGAAATAATATTTTGGAAAAAAAATATTAAAAATCCTAATATTAAAAATAAAATAAAAAAATACAAAATATGTGATAGAAATTAATATTTTCATTACCCAGGACATTACATAACTTCATTGTTTTATTACAAGTGGGAGAATGTTAAGTGTGAAGCCAAATTCATGCAGGATTCTAGATCCTTCTACACCGCCATTAGTTTCTAGATCTCCATCTAAATCACATGCAGGCTTCTAGATCCTTCTACACCGCCATTAGTTTCTAGATCTCCATCTAAATCACATGTAGGATTCTAGATCCTTCTTCAGCCTCTATAAATTTGTAATTGCTCTGGCCAAGGAAAGCAAACCAAGGTCTAGGCCTGTTACGTAATGCTCAACTTTACAGGCTTCTTGAAAACAATTAGGCTCACCTTCATTAGTCAACAAAATATAGTTTGAAGGACGATACCTTTGTGAAGGCTTATGAGGCCTAGAAAATCTGCGAACCAACTGTAGTGGTGCATTATCAGGCTGAATCTCCTGTAAAGGTTCCTGCAAGATTCCTTCTTCTTCTTGTTCATCATTTTACACTTGTTGTTCTTCATGCTCCTAATTTGTTGTTCATTTTCTTGTATTGGTGGTATGTTTTCCTGCTGCTCTTCAAACCTGTCAATAACCTTCTTGACCTCCAACTCACCTACAGTCCTCTTGAACATTTCTGACTCATTAAATATAACATCCCTGCTTCTAATAATTTTATGTTTGACTGGATCCCATAGACGATAACCAAAATCTTCATATGCATATCCCAAAAAAATGCATTTCATAGATTTATCATCTAGCTCAGTTCTATTTTCTTTGGGAATATGTACAAATGTTTCATATCCAAAGATTTTCAAGTTAATAATTCAAATTCTTACCAGTCCAAACTTCTTCAAGGATACCGCCATCCAAGGGTGTAGTTGGAGATCTATTTATGAGGTAACAAGTGGTCCTGACTGCTTCAACCCAAAAATTCTTCTCCAAAACAGAATTGAACAATATACTTCACACCTCTTCCATAATGGTGTGATTCATCCTTTCTGCAACACCATTCTATTGAGGAGTACCAGGCACAATCTTCTCATGCTTTATGCCAAACTTGTTACAATATTGCTTAAATGCATTTGAGCAATACTCTCC
>APFE030711133.1:57321-71739 GCA_000404065.3 Pinus taeda
TTAAATTTAAATCTATTTAGGCTAAGTGTTTCTAATATAGATATTTGAAGATTTATTTTCTTACCAGAATTAATTTTGGGGTTTGAAAGTGATTTTATTGTTCAATTCTTTCTTATTTTAGAAATTATTGTTATCACTAATAATTGCACATTTAAAAAAATTGTGATCTTAATTTTATTTTTACAATTGAGTAAACATTATTAGATTGATATAAGATATATGCCATATTTATTGATGCCTAATTAGAATTGAGAGCCTTGATATATATACATAATCACAGTGTCTTTTCATTAATAGACAAGTCCTTTTGAAAAAATATGTTTTTCTTTTTTCATTATTAATTAACTATTATTATTACTATTAATTAATTATATATATACATATAATATAATATATAAAATATATATTGTGTACATTAATTTATATATATATATATATATATAATAATATAATATATATCGTACATTGTTGTCTATAAGGGAATACCTTCCGTTGCTATATAAAGCATCAACACTCCTTAGCGAGAAAGGTTTTATTCTATTATGGTCTCCTCTAATAGTCTCAATCACACCCAACCATTTCATCTGGTATAGGTAGGACTACCAACATAGTCTCAAGGCTATGATGCAAGTATCTATGATGTTTCTCCTCTCCTAATGGTCCCAATCACACCTAGTCACTTCACGTGGCGTATGCAAGACTTGTATCAGTGTACTCATTACTCCCTCACACACTTCACATGACTGATTTGGGAAACCCTTGGCAAAAAGGGAGAGTATCTATTCACTGTAGGAGAAACATCACAACTCACTCTCAATGAGGGTGGACATTTTGAATGACGCCAAGTTTGTCTATGAAGTATTCAAACTTCACTTTAGACAAAAAGAGGTGAGAATGTTTGGTTTCTGCTTATCTGTGAATACGTACCAGAGTTCAACTACTCCTATCTATACCATGTCTAAAATGAAATGGTGTTTCATCTCTACATGCTTTGACTTGTCGTGAAATATTGGATTCTCTGAAAGATTCACATAAATTTGATTATCACAATATATGAAAGTTGGCTCTAACTCTAGATCAAATAACCTTGCAAGCAATTTCTGGGGCTACACTACTTCATGGCTTGCATCACTGATTACTATATATTTTTCCTCTATTGTACTCAGTGCCACTATCAATTTTTTCTACTAAACTATGAGATCTCAAACTAAAGCAACATCCTGATGTGTTTTTCATGTCCAATGCACTCCTTGCCGAGTCAGAGTTTGTATAATCTTGTAGCTTTACTTCATTGTCCTGGACATATTTGAGTCCATATCGAATTATACTATGTAGGTACCCCAATACATACTTTGTTGCTACCAAATGTACATGTCTAGGCTCAACCATGCACTGACTCAATGTGGTCACTGCAAAGCATATATTAAGCTTGGCATTAATGAGGTACATCAAGGATTAGATAAACTATCTATACATCATGGGATCAACCAAATATGAAGAATAATCATTTAATAACTCCATATTCGTAACCATAGGTGTGGTGATGGACTTGCAATCCATCATCCTAAATCTGTACACGATCTCAACTATATACTTCATTTGGCATTCTTTCCAAGTGCACAACCTTTGCATACTCCATCATACTCCACCTGCATATCTAGTAGACCTGTGACCATTTTGCTCAAAATTACCAAGGCTTTGTAATTGAGGTGAGTAATTCTTTAGTGTCATAACTCATTGGAGCTAATATTATTGTGTACAAGAGCTTGTGTTGGGTGTCACTTTAATTTGTACAACCCTCCTTCTTAGACACCAATCACATTGACAAAATTTATACTTGAACCTTGAATCAAGTTGGTAGTATGTTTCTCCTACTCCTTTTACAACAAGATTTCAATCATATCCAAGCTCCACCTTAAGGGATGAACTCCTTTTTGTCAAATACGTAAAGATAATTTTGGAGCCTAGTCATGTGCTTGGAAGTACCACTGTATACTAGCAAAATATCACTTCCTTAAGTGATGGTTCCTGTGAGAATTGAGACAAAGAGACATTCTTCATCTTTTGTCTCGCTTTTATTTTTCTTAGATGCAGACTCCTCCACATCTACTGCATGTGAATGATGATTTATTTTTCCTTTCCATTAAGAATATTAGTAAGAAAAATTTCCAAACTTCTCATAGTTGTAACATCTAGTCTTAGATATGTCCTTTCTATGATCAAGAATTGATCTTCTCTTTTTCTTCAGATTATTGTTTCTTCTTTCTTTTCCTTTCTTTACTTGAGAAACATGAACTTTATTTTATTCACCATTGGTCTTCTCTTCCTTAGATATTAGCGTTGACTCTTCTTGATGATCCAGTGGATCAGTAAAGTGCTAAAATATGAAATTGATCAAAAGTACTCAAAATGGGTGCCAAAATATAGAGCTCGTTGTCCTAAATCCAACACAACTTGAATTTCTCAAAACCGAAATCGTATGCTCAAGATATTGTGTTCTTATTGTTTTCCTAAATAAGTAAAAAAATTACACGTTGAAGGACAAGACTGCTTACTCGATAGGTTGTACGGTGAGTTAGGTGGTTGAATGGGTACCCTTAGGCCAATCACAAGGTAACAAGTAGCATCCTCTAATTTTGGCACATGGTCGAATTTTGTTTAGCTGGTGGTTTTTGGAAGTGGTCCAATGGATGGGTGCCACATGGCCCAATCATGGGTTGCCACAATCATGGGTTGCCCCTGTGGCGTGTAAAGTTTTTTCAAGGTTGAACAAGCCTCAATAGGGATCAAACTACTAACCTCATGGAAAATAGTGCAACGCTCTACCATTATGTTGTTAGTGGTGCTTACAATACATATGGAAAAACTCCTATTTAAACCTTCCAAAATTCATGTTTAGGGGATGAGGTCGGGGCTAAGACCCTAGTCCCGGGTCACTACATGCCCTATAAAACCATGGAGAGGCAACCAAGGGCTCAGGGCTTAGCCCTTTCACGAGGTCATAACTTATGCCACATAACCGGAGTGCTGAGGTGTTAGTGCTCACAGGTTAGGAGATGGGTCGAAGCCCTAGCTCCAAGTCCCACGGATCATCACAGGACCAAAGCAGAGGATTTAGGCACTAAAGTTGGGAGGGGCTAAGTTAAGCCCTAGCCCAGGCATATGATGAGCCACATGACCAAGTTCAGAATGAAAAGGAGACAGGCGACGGGTGCAGGAATACGAGGGTCAAGCTCGAGTTTTATGGAGCCAGCAGAAATTGTGGCCCAACGGTTGGCGAGCCAAGCAAGTAAGGGTAGGCAGTTAGCCCCAGTCCCCGGTCATGGCCCATGTGCCCAAGTTTTTCCACCCATAGGGTTATTGGGAAATTAAAATAGGTGACAAATTGCACCTAATCTGGCGTGAATCGCACTGGCACTAGGCGAAATTGGCACTCGACAGTCACCAGGACTATGAAATTTGTAGAATGGTTAGAGGGAGGAGCTAGTTTGTAGAGTAGTTAGTAGTGGTGAGCTCCAGTATTGTAGCAATAATGCTACAACTCCTGAGGCTTCCTGTCTCTCATTTTATCAACCCGGTTGTTCGTACAAACTTGGAAGCGCCGGTGCTATATGCACAAGTACTAGATCTTGTCGCAGCTGTCACTTGGTCAGCTGGCACAAGTCCGCTAGGGCTCAAGCCAACTTCTATGGGCTCACAGAAGAAGCTTTATCAATGATGGACGAAAGCTAGCTCAGAGAAGACTAATCTACTTGACAAAAATGAACTGAAAGCAAATCAAAGCATGTAAACCTAGGGAACCCTAATTTAACTAGTCTAGCCTCTATAGTGCAAATGACGTGAAGGAAACTTCTACCAATGCTGCTGTTACCTCCGATAAGTGAAAATGCATGGATCTAAACTGCTTGCATCATAAAAGACATGTTTTTGTATTTTTCCTTTAAGTGGATGGGATGATTGTGATTGTGTGCTAATTAGGGTTGGTTGTGCAGATGGGATGGAGAAGGAAGGAAAGTGTGGGACAGGTTGGGGAGGCTAGGTGAGGTCCCTATGGACCCTTAGCATCCATCCACAGAGGTTTTCCACATTCAGCAGCTCAGCAACTGAGTGAATGGCCTCCTACAGGATGTCTGCAGGGGATCCTACAGGATACTCAGAGGTTTCTACAGGATGTCTATAAACTGCTACAGGATGACCTACCGTGAAGGTTTGAAGTGATGGGGGAGTGATGGAATGGTAGGGAGAGATATGTGAGGTAGGGATAAGGCTGGTGATGGCTCAGGAGTGGAGTAATGAGATGGGAAATGGGTGTAGGGAGTATGTTGGAGGTAAGGGGTTATGTCAATGAAAGGTTAGGAAATGAAGTTACGTGAGGAGTGGAAGACTTTGGGGAGGACATAACGAAGTGAAGGTCGAGGAGATATGTTTGCATGCGTGATCAAGATGGAGGAGATGGTAATGGAACGAGAAAGAGGAGTGTAAATGAAACAAATGATTATGACTGTCACCAAACCGAATATGCATCAACCTAAATTACTTATGCCATGAATTCAATGAACAGCAATCCAAAACGCGAAGGGAAATATGTATGAGGCTGTGATGAAAGTATGTGTGCAGGTGTGAATGACAAGGAAGCATCTAATCAAAACCGTGATTGTATTGCAGCAATCATCAAGTAAAGTAATGCGTGTTTTTGGTGGCTAGTTATGGACTGCACCCCAATCTTCAAGAGAGATGGCAGTGAGCCTTAACAACCGTTTTGCTGGAGCTCCAATTGATAGTATATATCCTCTGCTACACTAAGGAAGTGGAAACAACTGTACCATAAGCAAAATCTATCCTACTCATAAGAAAACCAAATCACCAAACTGTAATTTGAATTGCATGTGCAAACGAAAACTTAAAGTGCTGGAAATGAAATGGAAACAACACTACAGCAGAGGGGATCTATGGCTCTCAGGTTGGGCCCTAACCTGAGAGCTATAGTCTCCTTAAGAAACTCAGAACTAGATCACAAACTGCCTTCTTTATTCATAATCTGATGTCATGCCAAATTGGCTTACAAAAAGGAACGAAAACTGAACTGTGCTCCAAAATTACAATAGCAATACGAGAGTTTCAACAACCTATCTAAGGCTAAGGCCTTCATACTTATTCAAAAACGATGATCCACCAAGTGCCCTTGATTTTAGGAGCTCGGCTGTCCAACTAGAGTCTAACTGCGGATCCTGTAGGGCAGTCATAACTACTGTTCCGGTAGAACAGTTTATGACTGCTGTTCCTGTAGGACAGCTGGCTGCTTCTTAAGCTTGGAGGGGAGATGGACTGGAGCTCGGAGTTCTTGGTGGGAATCACAAGGAATGTCCCAAGACCGTGGACATCTCTCCATAAAATCAGCAGTGCCACCTCATTGTCTCCTTATCCCCTTTTTCGTTGTCTCTTGCTCCCTTTTTAATGCCAAAACCTGGAATCATAATGCATTAGTCACGTAGATAAAGTGTCTAACCTTCTTCCTACAAACAACATGAATAAACTAAGAAATGCATGCATAAGCAAATAAAAATGAATGGTTTGAGCAAGTAAAATAGGCCAAAATGAGCCCAAATTGTACCAAAATTGGGGCTCATCAAGTAGCAAAACTTCTCTATAGCATAACTTTCTCAAATTTTTGCCAAATTGAGCCTAAAGATCCCATATTAGGGTTTTCGGGTCTTCTAAAGCAATTGGAGACATTATTTTTACATTCTAAGTATTGTAAATCCATGAAATCACATATTTGAGCACTTAATGAAAGAGGCCCAACAATAGAAGTTGGACTAGGAGATGTAGCCCAAGAGTAGTGAACTCCTTTCTCATTTTGTTGTCTTGTGTTGCTATGTATGGTATATTTGTCTTGATTTTTATGTTGCAAATTGAGTTTTAAAACAATAAATTTATGTACTTTTCAAATTGATCCGTTGCCTAAAAGACATAAAAATTTACTTACAAATTTTCCATAAACCTTGAAGTTTGTAATACATATCAGTTTGGTATCAGAGCTCAAGGTTATTTTGAAGGTTTGATTTTCTTTGCAGGAGGCTGACTGGGTACCCTTAGGCCAATCACAAGCTGACAAGTGGCATCTTCTAATTTTGGCACATGGTCGAATTTTGTTTAGCTGGTAGTTTTTGGAAGTGGTCCAATGGATGGGAGCCGCATGGCCCAATCATGGGTTGCCACGTGGCATCCATGTGGCGTGTTAAAAAATTTCAAGGTCAGACAAGCCTCAATAGGGATCGAATCATTGACAGCATGGAAAAAAATGCAACGCTCTAACATTATGTTGTTGGTGGTGCTTAGAATACATATGGAAAAACCCCTATGTTTAGGGGATGAGGTCGAGGGTAAGCCCCTAGCCCCAAGTCACTACATGCCCCATAGAAACATGGAGGGGCAACCAAGGGCTCGTGGCTTAGCCCCAGCCCAAGGTCATACCTTATACCACATAACCATAGTGTTGAGGTGTTAGCACTGACAGGTTGAGAGATGGGTCAAAGCGTTAGCTCCAAGTCCCACAAATCATCACAAGACCAAAGCAGAGGATTCAGGTACTACAGTTGGAAGGGGCTAAGTTAAGCCCTAGCCGAGGGCATACGATAAGCCACCAAACCAAGGTCTAAATGAAAAGGAGCTAGGTGATGAGTGCGGGAATACTGGGATTTTATGGAGTCAGTGGAATCGTGGTCCAATGGTTGGCAAGCCAAACCAGCAAGGGTAAGCAGTTAGCCCTAGTCCCCAATCATGGCCCATGTGCCAAGATTTTTCCACCCATAAGGTTATTGGGAAATTAAAACAAATGACAAATTGCACCTAATATGGTGCGAATCCCGGTAGGGCTAGGAGAATTTGGCACTCAACAGTCACCAAAACTACGTAATTTGTAGAATGGTTAGAGGGAGGAGCTAGTTTGTAGAGTAGTTAGTAGCAAAACTTCTCTACAGCATAACTTTCTCATTTTTTGGTCAAATTGAGCCTAATAACAGCCCATCTTGGGTTTTTTGGGTCTTCTAAAGCCATTGGAGACATTGTTTTTACATTCTAAGCATTGTAAATCCATGAAATCACATATTTGAGCACTTAATGAAAGAGGCCCAACATTAGAAGTTGGTCTGGGAGATGTAGCCCAAGAGTAGTGAACTCCTTTCTCATTTTGTTGTCTTTTCTTGCTATTTATGGTATATCTATCTCTATTTTTATACTGCAAGTTGAGTTTTAAAACCATAAATTTATGTACTTTTTCAAATTGGTTCATTGCCTAAAAGACATAAAAATTTACTTGCAAATTTTTCATAAGCCTTAAAGTTTGTAATACATATAAGTTTGGTATCAAAGCTCAAGGTTATTTTGAAGGTTTGATTTTCTTTGCAAGTGTTTTTTTTATGCATACAAGGTTGAAGCTGAAAACAAGATAAGGTTTGCTTGCAGAGCCAAATCCTCAAGTGGTTTCAAGGAAGCCACACATACCTCAGGCTTCACCAGTCATGGCACATGAAGAATGTCATGAGGGGATGTATGTTGGGTAGGGAATCCCCCCCAAGGCATGTTTTGGGGCTCAAAGCCCAAGTTTTGACCAAATTTCGTTGTAAAGCTCCATGAATTGCGAGCGCAGGGGGCATGAAAGTATAATAGAGTCATAGGGTTGTCCCTAGTTTTGTAATGTAATGTCAGCTAGATAGACCTACCCATGGTCCGCGGACCATGGGATTGTATAAATAGAGCGAGGCTCTAAGTGTAGAAAGAGATAGATAATAAAAGAGGAGCATGAAAGGTCTAAGTGATTGAGTCACAGTGTGAAGTGTGTCTTTGGGTCATAGTGTAGGAGAAGGCTTTGCAGTTAAGTGTGCAAAAGCCTAGTAGTCCGCAGCTGAGTGCGCAGGGCGGAGTCGAGTCTGTAACCGAGGAAGGAATAAATAAAGAGTAGTTTTATCATAATTCTGTGTATGTGTTCTTGGGTCAATACATGTTTAATTTGAAAATGTATTGTTTATTTACTGCGCAAACCTATATGAATGATTTATGCTGTTAAGTATAACTTCAAGCTAAGATAATCACTAACATTGGAATACCAGAAAAGTCTTGGGTAATAAAGCAAACGCACAGTGATCAGCCTTTGAGTAGGGTTGCATGTAAGCAGTAGGTGTGGGAAAGTGCGCGAAGCAACTTGCGCACAGGGTTAAACCATGGACCACTTGAACTCATCAGACACCTCCAGGGTGTAGAAACTTGGTTCTAGCACCCTCCCATACTACTTCGGGTGAGACCTCAGTCCGCGCTCCGTGGATTGTTGCCAAAAGGGCCAATAGTACTGGGATTTGTTTGGCTAAATCAACTTCGAGCCTGGGTCAGGCCCCAATAAGCCATCAAATGGTTCCATTGCCGAGACCTTTCATTGTGCCCCCCTCAAGTTGGTACCCTTTCAACCAACCTTGCAATAGGGTCCTTGGTAGTAGAGCAGACGTTGTGCTCGCGGACGACAAACAAAATAGTGTTGCCAGAAGGGGCACTAGGAACATCAAATAAGGCCGACAAGTTTTCGGGGCGCATGATGAAAGGTATCGGCGTTAATCTAGCTACCCTCCCACGCGAGACACTATATTTGTTGCTGAATGGGATAACGACAGGGTTGTGCACAAGGGAGAGCTACGTGCTCCAAGTCCTCAACGAGCAAAATATAAATATGGAACAACTCATCTTGCAGCGTGACGAATTGGTGTCGCAAAATCAACAACTGGTGCAAGTGATAGGTGATGCTTACCGAAGCGTCCTGAAGCTGTCCATCCTAGCAGATCTATCAAAGGAAGTGCGGATCCACAAGTTAGCAGCAGGAGTCCATGAGGTCAGGGAAGAAATGACAAAGGTTCAGCTGGAGCTGAATCTTGAGATCATCGAGCTGCGGTTAAAGGTGTAGCCATCCACTCCCCCAGAAGTTAGAGAACAGTGCGTTAGCACTATCACAGTGAGATTGGAGGAAATCAGAGGTACAGTACGAGACTGCACCAGCATGTTGGAAGAATCACTTGAGGTCCTCACCACTCTACAGGAGGATTGCACCATCCAACACTTAGAGATAAAGGGGCACGAACTCCAACATTGGTATGACAGTGTTCGAGGAACTGCACAGATAGTGGTCCTCACCCAGCGACTTGTGAGGATGCAGCAGGCTAAGGCACTAAAAGAGCAGGTGGACATGGCAAGACATAAGCAGGCAGTTCTAAAAGTGCGCGTCTAGCCTTGGATCGATGAGGCCTTCACTATCATGGCAGACATTGAAGGAAAGCTCGCGCACATACAGGGAATGCATACATTGCTGCAAAGAAGCACCTGAGACACAAAGGTCTTGGAACAACAGATGCAACAGATCCAAAAAGCAACAGCTCACTGCGTTGCTGACCTCAACACAGTTCGAGAACAGTTGGAGGGACTTCGTGAAAATATCGCCGCACCGACAAAGTGACTCGGGGTGAGTCATGATGTTTGTGTTGGGGGTCTGTTGGGCAAGGAATCCCCCACAAGGCATGTTTTGGGGCTTAAAGCCCAAGTTTTGACCAAATTTTGTTGTAAAGCTCTGTGAATTGCGGGTGCAGGGTGCGAAAGTATAACATAGTCATAGGGTTGTCTACCCTAGTTTTGTAATGTAATGTCAGCTAGATAGACCTACCCATGGTCCGCGGACCATGGGATTGTATAAATAGAGCGAGGCTTTAAGTGTAGAAAGGAGATAGATAATAGAAGAAGAGCATGAAAAGTCTAATTGATTGAGTCATAGTGCGAAGTGTGTCTTTGGGTCGTAGAGTAGGAGAAGGCTCTGCAGTTGAGTGCGCAGAGGCCTAGTAGTCCATAGCTGAGTGCGCAGACCCTTGCAGCTGATTGCGCAGGGCGGAGTCAAGTCTGTAATCGAGGAAGGAATTAATAAAGAGAAGTTTTATCATAATTCTGTGTATGTGTTCTTGGGTCAATACATGTTTAATTTGTAAATGTACTGTTTATTTACTACGCACCCCTGTATGAATGATTTATGTTGTTAAATATAACTTAAAGCTAAGATAATGACTAACATTGGAATACCAAAAAAGTCTTGGGTAATAATGAAAAAGCACAACAATCAACCCTTGAGTAGGGCTATGCGTAGGTAGTATACCAGGTTGCGAGGTACGAGAAAGTGTGTGAAGCAACCTGCATGTAGGGTCAAACTGCAGACCACTTGAACTCATCAAACATCTCCAGGGTGCAAAAACCTAGTTCTAGCACCCCCCCATACTACTTCGGGTGAGACCTCAGTCCATGCTCTGCGGACTATTGCCGAAAGGGTCAGTAGTATCGGGATTTGTTTGGCAAAATCAACTCCAAACCTGGATCAGGCCCCAATAAGCCAACAATGTATGAGGATGCGAGAACTTTTAGAAAAGCTTTCTTTGAAATTGTGAAAGTTATATTTGAAGAGAGAAACATAAGGTTGTAAGGGGAGAACTCAAATCCTCCAAAAGGTAATTGAGGAAATGGTGACAAACCACCACCTCTACCTCCACCTTTTCCTTCACCTCCATCTTCACCGCCATCTTCTTCTAGTTCAACTCCTTCACAGACCCCTCCAATAACTCCAAAAGGACATGTTAAAACACCTTTTTTAAAGCTTGATGTCAAATTTCAATTGCTTATGTACAATGGGGAATTAAATTCTCATAAATTAGATAATTAGGTTCGTCAACTTGAAGTCTATTGTAGGATTCAACAAATTGATGATTATTCCACTAAGATCCAACTTGTGTCTCTTCATTTGGAAAGTGTAACTCTCATATGGTGGGAGGCCAAAACCCAAGAGGATTTAAAGAAAATATGTAATATAATTTCTTCTTGGAATGATTTCATAGCTGCATTATGGAGACAATTTTATCCATTATCTTATATGCTGAAAGAAATAATGGGCTGAAAATTTTTTAGACAAGCAAAAGGTATTGTTATAGCACCATTTACCACTCTTGGTAGGTTTGATGCTTTAATTATGGCCTAGGGAAACCCTTCCTTCCAGAATTGGTCCAAAATCTAAAAAACAATGTTTTATTCCCTATACGCTAATTTTCCCTATGATAAAAGTGTGTACACGTGGGTCAACATTGTTGGAAATAATATCGAGAGGGGGGGTGAATCAGTATTTGAAAATAAATATGTTTTTCATTTCGATAATCAAATTTATATACGCTACTTCAGTGGAAGGAACTCGCATGTGCACGCAATTGTTCTTAAGGCAACCAGCATATATCTAGTGAATTTATGATTCAATTAATTCATCACATGTTGATCTTTAATTTGTGCATCAATACTTTATTAAACATTAAATAGTAACCATGTGCAGTTAATAACAGAATGAACCATCACACATAAGAAACACACATGAACATCAAGATTTAAGGTGGAAACCCAATGTGGGTGAAAACCACCTGCTACTGTTGTCTCTGTCTTCTTTTAGTAATAAGAAAATTTGTTTACAACATTGTACTAGTGCAGACTCATACCAGTACATAGGGTTCTACCTGCAGAAGGTTACAACCTTCTCTCGTTCTTCGTCTTCTATTGGAAGGGAGCTACAACCCCTTAGCTCTTGTACTAGCTGATACGTTTACTAGTACGTAGGCACTAACCTACAAAGGGCTAAGACCTTATTTCTTCCTCCAGGGACCGCGTTTCATAAATTTTGAGACTGGATGCTCCTGATACACAACAATACACATGAATGCCTTGTTTCATCCAATTTTCATACTGGACCCAACAACAACATTGAAGCTTAGAATCAATCATCGTTGCAATACAACCATGAACTACATCTGCATCAACCAATTACTAAAACTCAATCATCACTCTCCGAATCAACCAAACTCAATCAATCACTGACAACCTCTGAGCCTCTGACACAACTGAATCAACCATTCATTCATACTTAATCAAGTTCAACAAATCCAATGGAATAGATAGATCACTGTAACTATTACATAGATCTGAACCCAGAATACTGCATCATCATTCAGAACCAGGTGAAACTTCAAAAACATGCATCATAGTGTATCCGCAACTTGGAACAGTTGAACCAGTGTGTATACGTAACTTCACCAAAGCGAACCAATGTATAGATCTGTAAACACTTACTTATAACTTCGCTACACTTCCCGACCTCAGACATACCCAGATCATCAAATATAAAGGATAAAACATGTGTTAGCAATCAGATCTAGCCCATCAGATCACACAATAATTGGTCGTTATGATCTTGATCCATCATTAGATCTCATCCATCATCACTGAAGCAAATCACAATCAATCAATCTGAACACTGTCACCAAAATTAAGTCACCAGAACATAAAGCAAAACCTAGAACTCTGCATCAACAACCAGAACCAACTGTAACTTCACACGTCATAATTCATAAGGTATAAGCTACTTCAATGTGTCAAACCAATGTGTATACGCGCTTTTCCCAAAGTGAAACAATGTACATATCTGCAAATTATAACTTAAAACTTCATAGACATTCCAGACTTCAGTCATACCCAGATCATATCCTTTACAAAATAAAACATGCGTTAGTATTCAAATCTAGACTATCCATGATCAAATCACATAATGATAATACATTTAAGGCTTTATGATCCCGATCCATCAGCCATCATCAACCACATGGGTGCATCCTTAGATCAGATCAAGCAACACATTAGAAGCTCATAACCTGCATATATGATCTAACACTTCAGAAGATATTCAATCCTTGAACACCTTGGCCTAATGATATTCTCCTCCTTATATAGTTTTAGGCCTTTCTCAATACCTTGGATCAAAACCACTTAGGACCAATACCTTAGACGAAATACCTAGGGTCAATACCTCGAACCAAATACCTTGGATCAATACCTTGGACCAAAATACCTTGGACTAAATACCTTGGACCAAAACCTTGGTTTTCCAACATGTACATGCCTTTCCTCCTGTGAAAGTGCATGTATACGTATACACTCTTTTTGTTCTGTTAATCTGCATGTATATGCTATTTTTATACAGTGAACCCGCTTATACAACTTAACATACCTGAAAATGTCCTTTTTATTCAACTTCTTGATTTTGATCTGTAGTCCTTTGTTCCTTCATCCTATTATTTTGTATCATTACTTTGTTCCCTCTTAATAGACCTGTTATAATGTGATTTTCCTTTGCACATCTCTTCTAAATTGATTCCTTTAAACTACCCTGCATTTTGTCATATCTGTAAACACAACTGTCATGCACTATGTCACATCTGATATCTTTCCTATAGATTCATCTAGATACATAGATTCATCTAGTTACCATATACAAGTGAGTTGTTCTGCTATAAGTGGGCTGCCATCAAGTACAAAACATGCATCATAATGCCAACAATATCCCCCTTTGGACTTGATGGCAACCATGTTGGTGTTGATTACCGCAAGCTGTAGAAACTGTTAGAGAAAACAAGCAACACCAAATACTCTCCCCCTATGACATTAAGGGAAAAGGGCAGACCAAAATGAAGACTTTCATATCTGAATAGCTTAATATAAACATTGATCATACTCCCCCTAGGCACATGTTGAATTCTCTAATGAACTCCCCCTTTGTTTATGCTGAGATGCACTATATCATCCATGCTCCCTTTGAGCACATGCAGAGTCCACAAATATTTTCCAAAAGAATAACATGACTCTATAACTCAACTAAGTGACTTTGACCTTCCTATCACCAATGACTCATACATATATCAATCTCCCAACCAAGTGGGGATATACCAAATTTGACTCATCCTCCCAACCAAGTGGGGATATATCAATTTATACATGACTGAAATATAGCAATTATTACATCATCCTTCCTATGCATAGTGGGGGTACAAATTACATCATATGACCAAAAAGGACTCATCAAAAGATAGAGACAAATTATTACATCATGGGTCTTTATATTACATTTACATCGAATGATATACATGACATTTATAACAGAGACCAAATATCTAGTCAAGACCATGATAGTCATCAACGACTATTATACAGCATGTATGATCTGCACCATAAGCATCTGTCAACAACATCCAGACCTGCAACTTGTATATGTCCATCATCAGTTCTGAAGATATGAAAAAGTAAATATCATCAACCTATGAATAAGTATGCCGTATATAGATATCAACTCATCCTCTTGGTCTCATCAAGATCAACTTGCTTCATTTCCTTAGTAGAAAGAACCTTATGTTTAGTCAATTTAGTGTTATCTAAATTGCTAGTATTAATTGTCAACCCGAGGTTCGTAAACTGATGAAGTGTGGTGCACTATATGTGCTTAGTTAACCTCTTTCTTACTTCGTTGTTTTATAAGGTTAT
>APFE030711133.1:72827-86197 GCA_000404065.3 Pinus taeda
AAATGGAGGTGATATAATGGACATAATAGTGAAAGTGTAATGGAAATGAATGACATTTTCAAGACTCAACACCTTATCATAACCTTCCATGAATCAACTAATCATATATCATATCTCCAAGCAGTAGCACAAAATCATTCACATAATATCATATGTGAAAACACCATAGTCATCACATCATAATCAAGAACTGCAAGATCTTTCACAAGAATCCTTAATATATCAACCATGTATCATCACTAGGGAACATCCCACATCTGATAAGCATAACATATGCGAGTATCAACCTATCATCATAAGGTAAGAACTCATCATCATTATGTGTGTAAGTAAGCCATGTCTTTGAATATCCATGTCTTCAAATAGCTATGTCTTCATGTGACCTGCAATAACACCATTCTCTTGGCCAACCAACAATATTTATCAATATGCAACTTAAGTAATCATCCATATATCCAGCATACTGTATATCCATCAAAGAGATAACAATATGTATCTAGATTTCTTGATTTCATCAACAACAACAATCCTCAACCATCTGAGAGCCAAGAACTATAGGAATCCTGCATCATAACTACACCATATGAACTTTATGCATCTTTGAAGGCATGATGACAGCAACATAAAAGAAATGAGTGGCTCATCATCAAACAATGAAGTTGTGTACTCAAGCTTTGTACTTCTCCTTGTCCTTATGAAGATCACCATGTAAGAAACATATATGTACTATATGCATCATCAAAAAGTCATTCACAATCATCCATAAATATGATCTAAATATCAACTATGTGACCCCAAGTATCATCTGAGATTTTATCATGGGCAACTCATAACTGTAACATTGCAAGATGTATCATTTAGCCACATAAGCATCATCATCATTGATTAGGTACCAAAGACTTCTAAACATAATGCCAACAATGCTTTATTAGAAGCATAACATGTTCTCCCCCTGAACCTGTTCCACCTGTTCACTGTCAGATTTGATCATTGCATATGTCCGTAAGAAGTATCAAGGCATCATCATCAATTAGATATACGTCAAGTTATCAAAAACTTCTGAGGATTAAAAGCACTTCTAAATAACATTGACAGACTGTAGTCATCTTTCATCACGACAGAAAAGATAACTGATAATTGTCTAAATCATATCAAATCAGTTTTTCTGAGTCTGTCCCATTGCATTTTTCCTCAAACCAATATATATGCGACTGTGTAGCTTTAAACTCACATATATATACGACTTGTCTTCATGGAACTTGTGTATGAGAGTTAGAACAGTGAAGTTTCACCCTTTCAGCTCCCCCTGGCTTTGTTATGTTTGTACACTGTGCCATGCCACATTTTTATAATTGTACTTCCTCCTTCTTCCACATCTTCGATGATGATGTTTTCTCCTTTTGGTATGGTGTCCAAAATTTTCTCCTGCATTCCTTTGCTATATGTCCAAACTTGTTACATGCATAACATCTTACATGTTTCATATTTCTTCTATAGTAGTCAATGGCTTTGTGACCAAAAATATTGCAAGAAAAACAATATCCCTTAAAGTACCTGGAAGCTGATGATCTTTCTATGAGATGGTCTTGAACCATTCTACTTTCGCATCTCACTGCAACATGTCCAAGATTATGACATATAAAACATTCAACATTATTAATTTGAGGAAATAACCGACTATCACTTCCACAGTAGGGTTAAATAATTTCTTTCCTTGGTTGTTGATGGGGTTGACCTCTAATCTCCTTGTTGAGCATTTCAGATTTTTCATTAGAGTTCCTTGCCTCACCTTGTGAGCTAGATTCACCTTCAATAGATTCATGAAAACCAAGACTAGTTTTGATGGCAGGAGACCTTTGACTATTAAGAATATCATTCAAAATCTTAGTGCTTTCTTGAAACCATAAAAGCTTATCCTTTTCTTCTAATTTACCTTTTAGGATATTTACATCAACCTGATATTGCTCTTCCTTTTCAAGATATTGTTTCTTCATGATTTCTTTAGCTTTTCTTCCTTCTTCCACTTGTTGCCTTAATTCGAGAACTTCATTTTCTTGTTCTTCAAGAGCTTAGAGTAGTTCTTCATTCTGCTTATTTGATTTTTCAAGATCTTCTTTTAGAGAGAGGCTTTAAGACTTTCATAGTAACTGGATCTATCTTTAAGTTTCTTGATTGTTGTGCTCCTTTTATTTACTTCATTTCTTAATGATGTCACTTCATCTTGCAGCTTTTGACATTTATCTTCCTTTTCCTTGTACTGCTTCCTTACTTTGTTTCCTTCCTCCAATTGAGTGTTTAGTATGGTAGCTTCTTCTTTGGAGGCACACTCCCTTTTGTCCAATAAATCTTGTTGATCTCTAATTTAGTCTATGATTGTTTTAAATTATGCCTCAATTTGATATCTTTCTCTTTCACCCATAAGAGTAAATTCAGTTATTTCCCTGTCACTTTCATCATTTTCAAATGGACAAATAAATGTATCACCAGAGGATAACAGATTCATACCTGATAGTTCTTTTGCTTGATCATCTTCATTTTGAGGTGACTCTGAATTTGAAGAGTTGCTTCCACATAATCCCCAATCGACTCTCCCATTATCATAGTTCCTTTGAGATGCCTTCTTCTTTTGAGGCGCTTTCTTCTTTCCCATTGTTTCTACATATCTCCTTCAAGCAATCAAGCTTCTGCCAAAGGACCTGCTCTGATACCAATTGTTGGAAATAATACTGAGAAGGGGGGTGAATCAATATTTGAAAATCAATATGTTTTTAATTTCCATAAGCATATTTATATATGCTACTTCAGTGGAGGAAACTTGCGTGTGCACGCAACTGTTCTTAAGGCAACCAACGCATATATAGTGAACTTATGATTCAGTTAATTCATCATATGTTGATCTTTAATCTATGCATCAGTACTTTATTTGACACTAAACACTAACCATGTGTAGTTAATAATAGAATGAACCATCACATATAAGCAACACACATGAACATCAAGATTTAAGGTGGAAACCCAATGTGGGTGAAAACCACTTGCTGCTATCATCTTCGTCTTATTTTAATAATAAGAAAATCTATTTACAACATTGTATTGGTGCAAACTCATACCAATATGCATGGTTCTACCTGTAGAAGGTTACAAACTTCTCTTGTTCTCCATCTTCTACTGGAAGGGAGCTACAACCCCCTAGCTCTTGTACTAGCCGATATGTTTACTAGTACATAGGCACTGACCTACAGAAGGCTAATACCTTCTTTTTTCCTCCAGGGACCAAGTTTCATAAATTTTTAGACTGGATGCTCCTGGTACACAACAATACACATGAAGGCCTCGTTTCATCCAATTTTCATACTAAACCCATCAACAACCTTGAAGCTTAGAATCAATCATCATTACAATACAACCATCAAATACATCTGCATCAACAAATTACTAAAACTCAATCATCACTCTTTGAATCAACCAAGCTCAATCAATCACTGACAACCTCTAAAGCTTTGACACAACTGAATCAACCATTCATTCATACTTAATCAACTTCAACAAATCCACTGGAACAGATAGATCACTGTAACTAGTACATAGATCTAAACCCAGAATATTACATCATCATTCAGAACTGGCTGAAACTTCAAAAACATGCATCAGAGTGTATACGCAACTTGGAACATCCGAACCAGTGTGTATAGGCAACTTCATCAAAGCGAACCAACGTATAGATCTGTAAATACGTACTTATAACTTTGCTGCACTTCCCGACTTCAGACATACCCAGATCATCAAATATAAAGGATAAAACATGTGTTAGAAATTATATCTAGCTCATCACATCACATAATGATTAGTCATTATGATCTTGATCCATCATTAGATCTCATGCATCATCACTGAAGAAAATCACAATCAATCAATCTGAACACTGTCACCAGAATGTAGTCACCATAACATAAAGCAAAACCTAGAACTATGCATCAACAACCAAAACCAAATGTAACTTCAAATATCATAGTTCATAAGGTATACGTTACTTCAATGTGTCAAACCAGCGTGTATACGTGCTTTTACCAAAACGAAACAATGTACATATCTGCAATTCTAACTTAAAACTTCATAGACATTCCAGACTTCAGTCATACCTAGATCATATCATTTACAGAATAAAACATGTGTTAGTATTCAGATCTAGACTATCCATGATCAAACCACATAATGATAATACATTTAAGGCTTTACGATCCTGATCAATCAACCATCATCAGCGACATGGGTGCATCCTTAGATCAGATCAAGAAACGCATCAGAAGCTCATAACCTGCATATATGATCTAACACTTCAGAAGATATTCAGTACTTGCACACTTTGGCCTAATGATATTCTCCTCCTTATATAGTTTTAGGCCTTTCTCAATACCTTGGATCAAAACCACTTAGGACCAATACCTTGGACCAAATACCTAGGGTCAATACCTCAGACCAAATACCTTGGATCAATACCTTGGACCAAAATACCTTGGACTAAATACATCATACCAAAACCTTGGTTTTCCAACATGTACGTGCCTTTCCTCCTGTGAAAGTGCATGCATACTTATACACTCTTTTTGTTTTGTTAATCCAAGTGTATACGCTCTTTTTATACAGTGAACCCGCAATACAACTTAACATACTTGAAAATGTCCTTTTTATTCAACTTCTTGATTTTGATCTGTAGTCCTTTGTTTCTTCATCCTATTATTTTGTATCATTACTTTGTTCCCTCTGAATAGACCTGTTATAATGTGATTTTCCTTTGTACATTTCTTTTGAACTGATTCTTTGAACTGCCCTGCATTTTTTCATATCTGTAAACACAACTGTCATGCATTATGTTACATCTGATATCTCTCCTGTAGATTCATCTAGATACATAGATTCATCTAGTTACCATATACAAGTGAGTTGTTCTTCTATAAGTGGGTTTCCTTCAATTACAACACATGCATCATACTGCCAACAATCTCCCCTTTTGGACTTGATGGCAACCATGTTGGTGTTGATTACTGCAAGCTGTAGAAACTATTAGAGATAACAAGCAACACCAAAGCAACACCAAAATACTCTCCCCCTTTGACATCAAGGGAAAAGGGCAGACCAAAATGAAGACTTTCATATCTGAATAGCTCAATATAAACATTGATCATGCTCCCCCTAGGCACATGTTGAATTCTCTAATGAACTCCCCCTTTTTTTATGCTGAGATGCACTATATCATCCATGCTCCCCCTGAGCACATGCAAAGTCTGTAGATATTTTCCAAAAGAATAACATGACTCTATAACTCAACTAAGTGACTTTGACCAATGATTCATACATATATCAATCTCCCAACCAAGTGGGGATATATCAATTTATACATGATTGGAATATAGCAATTATTACATCATCCTTCCTATGCATAGTGGGGGTACAAATTACATCATATGACCAAAAAGGATTCATCAAAAGACAGAGACAAATAATTACATCATGGGTCTTTATATGACCTTTACATCGAATGATATACATGACATTTATAACAGAGACCAAATATCTAAACAAGACCATGATAGTCATCAACAACTAACATACACCATGTATGATCTGCACCATAAGCATTTGTCAAAAGCATCCAGACCTGTAATCTATATATGTCCATCATCATTTCTAAAGATATGACAAAGTAAATATCATCAACCTGTGACTAAGTATGCCGTATATAGATATCAACTCGTCCTCTTGATCTCATCAAGATCAACTTGCTTTGTTTCCTTAGTAGAAAGAGCCTTATCATAACATTCCATGAATCAACTAAGCATATGTCATATCTCCAAGAAGTAACACAAAATCATTCACACCATATCATATGTGAAAACACCATAGTCATCACATCATCATCAAGAACTACATGATCTTTCACAAGAATCCTTAATATATCAACCATGTATCATCACTAGGGAACATCCCACATCTGATAATCATAACATATGTGAGTATCAACCTATCATCATAAGGTAAGAATTCATCATCATTATGTGTCTAAGTAAACCATGTCTTCGAATATCCATGTCTTCAAATAGCTATGTATTCATGTGACCTACAATAACACCATTCTCTTGTCCAACCAACAATATTTATCAATGTGCAACTTAAGTAATCATCCATGTATCTAGCATACTGTATATCCATCAAAGAGATATAAATATGTATCTAGATTTCTTGATATCATGAATAGAAACAATATTCAACCATGTGAGAGCCAAGAATTATAGGAATCCTGCATCATAACTACACCATATGAACTTTATGCATCTTTGAAGGCATGATGACAGCAACATAAAAGAAATGAGTGGCTCATCATCAAACAATGAAGTTGTGTACTCAAGCTTTGTACTTCTCCTTGTCCTTATGAAGGTCACTATGTAAGAAACATATATGTACTATATGCATCATCAAAAAGTCATTCACAATCATCCATAAATCTGCTTTGAATACCAACTATGTGACCCCAAGTATCATCTGAGATTTTATCATGGGAAACTCATAACCATAACATAGCAAGATGTATCATTTAGCCACATAAGCATCATCATCATTGATTAGGTACCAAAGACTTCTAAACATAATGCCAATAGTGCTTTATTAGAAGCATAGCATGTTCTCCCCCTAAACCTGTTCCACCTGTTCACTGTCAGATTTGATTATTGCATATATTAGTAAGAAGTATAAAGGCATCATCATCAATCAGATATACATCAAGTTATCAACAACTTGTGAGGATCAAAAGAACTTCTAAATAACATCCACAGACTGTAGTCATCTTTCATCACGACAAAAAAGATAATTGATAATTGTCTGAATCATATCAAATCAGTTTCTCTGAGTCTGTCCCACTACGTTTTTCCTCAAACCAATATATACGAGACTGTGTAGCTTCGAACTCACATATATATGTGACTTGTCTTCATGGAACTTGCGTATGAGAGTTAGAACATTGAAGTTTCACACTTTTAGCTCCCCCTGAGTTTGTTATGTCTCTACACAATGCCATGCCACATTTTTCTGATTGTACTTCCTCCTTCTTCCATATCTTTGATGATGATGTTTTCTCCTTTTGGTATGGTGTCCAAAATTTTCTCCTTCATTCCTTTGCTATATGTCCAAACTTGTTACATGCATAACATCTTACATGTTTCATATTTATTCTATAGCATTCAATGGCTCTGTGACCAAACATATTGCAAGAAAAACAATATCCCTTAAAGTACCTAGAAGCTAATGATCTTTCTGTGTGATTGTCTTGAAGCATTCTACTTCTGCATCTCGCTACAACATGTCCAAGTTACGACATATAAAAAATTCAACATTATTCATTTGAGGAAATAACCGACTATCACTTCCACAGTTAGGAGTAAAAGATTTTCTTTGAAGATTTTCTTTCCTTTATTGTTGATGGGGTTGACCTCTAATCTCCTTGTTGAGCATTTCAGATTTTGCATTAGAGTTCCTTGCTTAACCTTGTGAGCTAGATTCACCTTCACATATTCATGGAAACCAAGACCAGTTTTGATGGCAGGAGACCTTTGACTATTAAGAATATCATCCAAAATCTTAGTACTACCTTGAAATCGTAAAAGCTTATCCTTTTCTTCTAATTTACCTTTTAGGATATTTACCTCAACCTAATATTGCTCTTCCTTTTCAAGATATTGTTTCTTCATGATTTCTTCAGCTTTTCTTCCTTCTTCCACTTTTTGACTTAATTTGAGAACTTCATTTTCTTGTTCTTCAAGAGCTTAGAGTAGCTCTTCATTCTGCTTATTTGAGTTTTCAAGTTCTTCTTTTAGAGAGAAGATCTTAGCTTCAAGACTTTCATAGTAACTGGATCTATCTTTAAGTTTCTTGATTGTTGTGCTCCTTTTATTTACTTCATTTCTTAATGATGTCACTTCATCCTATAGCTTTTGACATTGATCTTTCTTTTCCTTGTACTACTTCCTTACTTTGTTTCCTTCCTCCAGTTGAGCTTTTAATCTGGTAGCTTCTTCTTTGGAGGCACACTCCCTCTTGTCCAATAAATCTTGTTGATCTCTAATTTTGTTTGTGTGTTTTTTAAATTATGCCTCAATTTGATATCTTTCTCTTTCACCCATAAGAGAAAATTCATTTATTTCATTGTCACTTTCATCATATTCAAATGGACAGAGAAATGTATCACCAGAGGATAATGGATTCATACCTGATAGTTCTTTTGCTTATTCATCTTCTTTCTGAGGTGATTCTGAATCTAAAAAGTTGTTTTCACATAATCCCTAATCAACTCTCCCACTGTCATAGTTCCTTTGAGATGCTTTCTTCTTTCCCATTGTTTCTACGGATCTCCTTCAAGCGATCAATCTTCTGCCAAAGGACCTGCTCTGATACCAATTGTTGGCAATAATACCGAGAGAGGAGGTGAATCGGTATTTGAAAATGAATATGTTTTTCATTTCCATAATCAGATTTATATATGCTACTTTAGTGGAGGGAATTCGCGTGTGCACGCAACTGTTCTTAAGGAAACCATTGCATATGTAGTGAACTTATGATTCAGTTAATTCATCATATGTTGATCTTTAATCTGTGCATCCGTACTTTATTAAACATTAAACAGTAACCATGTGAAGTTAATAACAAAATGAACCATCACACATAAGAAACACACATGAACATCAAGATTTAAGGTGGAAAACCAATGTGGGTGAAAACCACTTGCTGCTGTCATCTTTGTCTTCTTTTAATAATAAGAAAATCTGTTTACAACATTGTACTGGTGCACTCTCATACCCGTATGAAGGGTTCTACCTGTAGAAGGTTACAACCTTCTCTTGTTCTCCAGCTTCTACTAGAAGCTAGCTACAACCCCCTAGCTCTTGTAGTAGCCAATATGTTTACTAGTACGTAGGTGCTGACCTACAGAAGGCTAATACCTTCTTTCTTCCTCCAGGGACCACATTTCATAAATTTTCAGACTGGATGCTCCTGGTACACAACAATACAGATGAAGGCCTCGTTTCATCCAATTTTCATACTGGACCCATCAACAACATTGAAGCTTAGAATCAATCATCATTGCAATACAACCATCAACTACATCTGCATCAACCAATTACTGAAACTCAATCATTACTCTTTGAATAAACCAAACTCAATCAATCATAGACAACCTCTAAACCTCTGACACAACTGAATCAACCATTCATTCAAACTTAATCAACTTCAACAAATCCACTGGAATAGATAGATCACTGTAACTAGTACATAGATCTGAACCCAGAATATTGCGTCATCATTCAGAACCAGCTGAAACGTCTAAAACATGTAGCAGAGTGTATACGCAACTTGGAACATCCAAACCAGCGTGTATATGCAACTTCATCAAAGCGAACTAGCATATAGATATGTAAATACTTACTTATAACTTCGCTACACTTCCTGACTTCAAACATACCCAGATCATCAAATATAAAGGATAAAACATGTGTTAGCAATCAGATCTAGCCCATCAGATCACATAATGATTAGTCATTATGATCCTGATCCATCATTAGATCTCATCCATTATCACAGAATAAAACCGCAATCAATCAATCTGAACACTGTCACCAGAATGCAGTCACCAGAACATAAAGCAAAACCCAGAGCTTTGCATCAACAACTAGAACCAACTGTTACTTTAAACATCATAGTTCATAAGGTATATGCTACTTCGATGTGTTGAACTAGCATGTATATACACTTTTACCAAAGTGAAACAATGTAGATATATGCAAATGCTAACTTAAAACTTCACAGACATTCCAGACTTCAGTCATACCCAGATCATATCATTTACAGAATAATACATGCGTCAGTATTTAGATCTATACTATCCATGATAAACCACATAATGATAATACATTTAAGGCTTTATGATCCCAATCCATCAACCATCATCAACCACATGGGTGCATCCTTAGATCAGATCAAGCAACGCATTATAAGCTCATAACCTGCATATATGATCTAACACTTCAAAAGATATTCAATCCTTGCACACCTTGGCCTAATGATCTTCTCCTCCTTGTATAGTTTTAAGCCTTTCTCAATACCTTGGACCAAAACCACTTAGGGCCAATACCTTGGACCAAAATACCTTGGACTAAATACCTCGGATCAAAACCTTGGTTTCCAACAAACATGTACGCGCCTTTCCTCCTGTGAAAGTGCGTTTATACATTTACGCTCTTTCTTCTTCTTCTTATTTTTTTTTTTTTTTTTTTTTTTTTTTTTTTTTTTTTTTTCAGTTAATCTGCATGTATACGCTCTTTTTATACAGTGAACGCACGTATACAACTTAACCTACCTCAAAATCTCCTTTTTATTCAACTTCTTGATTCTGATTTGTAGTCCTTTGTTCCTTCATCCTATTCTTTTGTATCATTACTTTGTTCCCTTTGAATAGACTTGTTATAATGTGATTTGCCTTTGTACATTTCTTCTAAATTGATTCCTTTGAACTGCCCTGCATTTTGTCATATTTGTAAACACAACTGTCATGCATTCTGTCACATCTGATATCTCTCTTGTAGATTCATCTATTTACCATATACAAGTGAGATGTTCTACTATAAGTGGGTTGCCATCAAGTACAACACATGCATCATAATGCCAATAAGCATATACCCAACCCACGTACATATGTTAAAACACTTAAAAATAATAAATTTCCTTAATTTCGGGCGGAGTTCATGGGTTTTACCTGTTACTCACCTCTTATAGCTCGTGGCCCAATTGTTTCCCAACTAAAAAAACTAATTTGGAGAAGTATAAATAAACCTCCATGGGAAGGCCTTAAGGGAGAAGAGATGAGATGTTGATACTATAGTGAGATTATCCCTGATCGAGTCTGACGAAATCCCTATTCCTCCTGCACTCCCCAAAGCTTTAGGAAACCCTTGTTTCCTTATTGGATATATCCTTCACCTTTCTTGGTATATCCTTGTATTGGTGATGGAGGAAGATTGTTGAGGCCGGGAAAGGACATATCCGGAAGACGATTCCTCTTGGAGCCGGAGAAAGAATCAGGTCGTATTTCTCCACTTTACTTGTAGCTCACTTCAATAAAGAAATGTTTTTCTGTTCCCAATATTAAACGTGTTTATGCATTGATTTATATTGTAATTTGTTTATAAATCTTATATTGATGCGTAATTGTTCATTCATTTATATGATCTAAGGTTAATATCATGAACATGCTTTATGTTTCTACTACTGTATATGTTTCATTTGAATACTTTTCAGGTTTCAAAGACACCAAGAGAAGCTGAGGGTTTGCACCCTATGGGATCTACCTAAACATAGGACCTCCAG
Organism: Pinus taeda; assembly: GCA_000404065.3. Classification (NCBI taxonomy): domain Eukaryota; kingdom Viridiplantae; phylum Streptophyta; class Pinopsida; order Pinales; family Pinaceae; genus Pinus; species Pinus taeda. The sequence goes on from APFE030711133.1 coordinate 84,237, forward strand.
GTAAGGACACTCCTCCACAATTCAATAGAATAAGAATTTAGGATATTTGCCTGAGCATTTCTTGTTGTTGTTTGCCATCCTCTCTATTGGGGTTTTCAACCCAAGACCCTAGGGTGATCTCACCCACAATAGAATTGGTGACTCCAATGGGGATAACATTCTTGTTATTCCTGGTTTGGGTTGTTTGTTCTCAATCAGGGTTCGTCTTCTTGATTTCTTGCTTCTACTGTATTATTTGACTCATTAGCTTCCTAGGTATCAAGTCTGATCTTCTGGATCACGCCTTCATTGAGCTTTTTATATGTTGTTTTCTTGCGTTATAGTCATGTATATAGACAAGTTTCCTCAAGAAGACTCACGTATACACAAGTTTCTTGTCTTAAAAATGCGTGTGCATGCTTTGATGTCTTTACACAGTCGCGTATGCAATTTTTTGAATTGTTTTTTTAAATCTTCTTGCCCAGTTAGGTTTATTACTTGGTCATTTTTGATGTTTTATGGTCATCTACTGTCTTAAGAATTTAGTTTTCCTACAAGCTTTCTTTTTCAAAATCTCCTTCTCACTGAAAAGCCTAGCTAACCTAGGATTGCTTCTTAAGCAAGTTTGTGGTTTGTGTCTTGGGTTCAAGGCTTATGTTTGAATTTCTTGGATGTTCTGGTTTTCCAGAACAAGAAATTCATTTTGATTTCGTTTGCAGCCCAGATTTCAAGTTTCCTTGCTTTGCTTTTCCTTCTTTGATTGGCCTTGTTGCTTTTTGTGTTTTTTTGAAATTCCTTTTTGGCAATTTTGGAAGTGTTTCTTTCTTGACATTTTTTCAGTTTTCTTAAATCTTTTGTTGTTGTTTGAATCAATTTGTGCAATTTTGTAGTCTTTCTTGTTTCAAGTTTCATTTATTAATGAGTTTTATAACTTGCAAGATTTAAAGACTCCTTGTGCTTATTTCTTGGTCTTTCAAATTTGGTAGTTCTTTTTGTGACCTCAAAAGTTGCTTTCCTTTCCTTAAAAGAAAAAACACAAAAACCTTGCATTTCTTTTTCCAAGCTTTTGGTTTTCGGTTTCTTTTGTTTTGTTGTTGTTAAGAAATTGGGATATTTTGCAATTTGTTTTGCTTGCTTTGGAGGGAGATTTGTTTTAATTTTTTCCCCCCTTCATTATCAAGTTGGCATATTGACTCTATAAAGAACCACATTTTGCTTATAGTATGAGTGTTTTTTTTAGGATCTTGCATCATCATTTAAACTTGCATTAGGTTAGTTTGCATCTTAAGCATTCTTAGTCTTTTTAGATTTTGAGTGTGTGGAGTGTTTTAGAAAAGAAAAGGAAAATATTTTTCTGATATAAGTTTTCGTAGAACCCAAGTAAAAATCACTTTTCATCGAAGAAAATAATTGCATGCATATAGTTAGGTTTCTATTGGTTTCTTTTGCATCATAAAAATTCATCAGTTTCACTCTCGTAAATTTCCCCTGACTTAAAGAACAACTTTATAAAATCAAGCGATTTAATAAAATGAACTGGAACCTTTTATTTTTGTCATTAACAAAAATCAACAAGTTTAGGTTCATTAGGGCCTTGGAATAGGTGAGTGGAGAGTTAACTCTCCAAGGTCACTCAAATTATCAAACGTAGAAGTTGAATAACGAGCGAAATCTAATATCATTAGAAAGAGCGAGAAAGCTCTGTAACTCGGAGTTAAGTGTAGAAATTCTGCAAATTCTCTACAAATCTCACTCCGAGACCTATGTAGAAAATCTGACTGTAGATTAACCCGATAAGGAAATATACCAAAGCAAAATACTATAATCTACTTCTACTATCAATTTTCTTTGCGGAAGCTTAAAGATTGAGCAAGATCAAGTTGAACACATATAACTAGAAGAAGAAGAATCAATGCACATGAAACACAAAAAATACTCAGGGGAAAGCCTCAGCTAAAAACCCCACTATCTATATTATCATA